>ML995853.1:1836-131836 GCA_010093825.1 Teratosphaeria nubilosa
TAACCCTAACCCTAACCCTAACCCTAAGGGAAGAATAGTATTATAATTGAGAGCAATTAGGTAGTATAAGCAGACTTACTAGAGAAGATAGTGGTACTAATTAAGTAATAGAGATATTACTCTCTATTCTATAGCTAAAGCCTAAAGAGTATATATACATCTTACTTTCTATACTCTTACTATTCTCTAGAGAATATAGAGTAGGGAGAGTAAGGGAGCCTTTACTATATATATAGGAACTTAGAATAGACTCTATTTATACTATATTTAACTTATGT
Source organism: Teratosphaeria nubilosa (assembly GCA_010093825.1). Lineage (NCBI taxonomy): Eukaryota > Fungi > Ascomycota > Dothideomycetes > Mycosphaerellales > Teratosphaeriaceae > Teratosphaeria > Teratosphaeria nubilosa. The sequence goes on from ML995853.1 coordinate 2,115, forward strand.
TAGCAATTAATTAATTAGAATTAACTATTCTTAAACTCTTATTATTTATTAGAACTACTTAGTACTTCTTCCTTATTGCATACTTATCTAAAGAAGCTACTAACGCTTACCTATTTAGACTATTATATACCTTAGTACATATAACCTGCTAGTTAGTTGTTAATACTAATATCTTTTATAGTTAGAAGTTCTAAGAATTGTATTAAATTCCTAGATTTGCTCTATTAAATTAAACTATTATTAGAATACTTTATTCTTTAACTTATAGTTCTATACTATATGTTCTATCTTTAAATATGTATAGCATTTTATTCTAGTCTTTTTGCCTTAAGATCTCTTTTTCTTAGGTCTTCTATTATTGAGTCGCTATATATTATTTGCTTTCTAGTCTATAGTGTTATAGTTACTACCTTAATTATACTTTCCTCTAGTCTAGCTAGTAGATATAAAGCTATATCTTCTATTACTTTATTTATAGTATCTTTCTATTATATGCTTATATAACATATTATTAATCTAAATTACGCTTTTAATTATTTAATCTAGGTTATTATTTATAGCTCTATTATGCATAAGTTTGTCTTTAGTATTATTCTTTAAGCCTTGTTAGAATATAACTATTAAAGCATTATTATTCTACTTAGTAACTTAAGCATATTATTTAAATTTAGCTACATAATTAGATACTAATAACTTCTAGATTAAGTACTAAATAACTCTAGTTAAAACTTTCTTGTTATTATAGGTCCTATAGATCTTTAAGATCTCTGTTCTAAAGGCGTTAAAGTTTCTAAATACTCCTTTATAATTAGTACTATCTCTAAGGTACTTAGAAAGATAGAGTTTAATCTATTTCTAAGTATTACTATATATATAGGTAGTAGCAAACAAGGTTTTATTCTATATAACATTATTAAACAAGAAGTATAACTATATTTAGTTAAGCTAGTTATTAAGCTTAACTTAATCTCTATAGTATAAGTTAGGTTTAGTAACCTTTATAGTAGGGTCTTCTTCTATAGTTCTTACTTATATTAATCTTCTAGCTTTGCTTAAGGCTAGAGTTTCTAAAGCGTTTCTTAATATAGAACTTATACTTATAGTATTTAAAGTATTAATAACTAACTAGTAGATTATATATATCTTAGTATATATAACCTAAATAAGTAAGTATTAGTAGCTTCTTTAGATAAATATACAATAAGAAAGAAGTACTAAGTAGTTCTAATAAATAATAAAAGTTTAATATTAGTTAATTACTAATATAAGTTAAATATAGTCTAAACAAGTCTATTCTATATTCCTATATATATAGAAAGAAAATACTACTTCTTTCTTAGCGTTTAACTATTCGACTATTTAACTAGTTAGTTAGTTAAATAGTTGCTAAGCATAGTTATATGTTTGACTGCTAAGTCCTTTCTTTAGTTAGGTACGTGTTTCTTTGCATAATATGTTAAGTCCCTAGCACTACATGATTAGTACTGCCTGTTTTATGACTATAACTCGCATATTTACTCGCATGCTCCCTATGCTCTTCTTGATTCATAACACTATCGTACTAGTATCTCCTCTTTAGCTTTTAAGAGGATTAGAGCAGGTTCATGGACGCGAAACCGTGAAGTACAGTATTGTAGAGTCACAGAAATCAGGGAATTCACAATTCATAGTGCCTGGAAGACCCTGAAATTTTACCCCAGATCAATTTCTTGGCCTGTCTGCCGCAACTGAATCAAACCGACGCTTTAATCGGCCGTTGATTTATTGGGTAGCGTGCCTGAACCAACTCGGGCGTCAACGTGGACTGCACCGTCTCAGCATCTAGGGGCTACGTCGCGATCGAGCGGCCGGAGCGATATGGCCTGCTTCACGTCAAACTTCCCGTAGGCTCGGGCTAGAGCATTCATCGATTAGCAATGGCTCATCATCTGCATTGCTTGGTACTACCCTAGTTACGTTACAGCAAGGCGTCTCAGGTGACCTGCCACTTCAGATCAGAATCCGTGAGACATTCTATGACCTTGTCGACAATCGTTTGACGCCAGAAGACCTCCATTCTTGTCTTCTTTTCCGCCGCTAGACTGAACGAACATCCATGATCCTTGGCTTAAATTAAGGTAGCCTTCATCTTAGTCGTTGCTCTGATTATACTCAATAAGGCATTTCGGTGCGCAGCGCAACTCGACGCACAGTACCCGGGCACGCACAATGTGCTAGGGAGAAAACGTGCAAAGTTTGGGCATCTTCTTCTGTTTCGCGAAGGCCCTGTACTTGCTGAGAAGCTAGCAAGGCGCAGAATCCTGGTCGTGGAATTTTGACGAGCACTCATTTGATGCTTCGAGCCCGGTGCTGTAAATCACTACTCAATATTTATAGCAAAGGTCCTTGCCACCTGCATTCATTGCATGCGAAACAGGAATATCTTTCACAAACCCAGCGAATAACAGGGTGTCCTGCAGGTTGGCATTTTGGTCGGTCGAGTTGACCATATGTCGGCCAGAGTACGCCTCCAGTCTCGCTTCAGGCTTGTGCTGTTGCCACTGCCACCAGAGGTGATCTAGCTGAGCATGGTGGAGGAAAAAGAGTGGATCTGGCAGCCCAGATCGTCATTAGTTGTTTATTCGTGAAATTACTCTCATGCTCACCATTTGCGGCTGTCATCGACCAGAAGTCGCCTCCTATGGCGGTATGTATGTTGTTGTGCAGAAGAAACTCGATCGCCCAGTTGAATGTTTCGTATTCTTCCGATCGCATGATACGACCGATTGACTCTGGACTGAAGTTCTTGCCCAAAAGTTGATCTAGGGTTGCTTTGTCCGCGAAGCCACGGGATAGGCAATGCGTTTCATAGGTATGGTTGTACTTGATTGGTCGGAGCCCAGTGAAGGGACCGTCCTCAACGCAGCTACCGTTGCCAACAGTACGCTGGCCGTTGGGGTTGCCATTGCCGCCGATGCCGGTATCAGGGTCCCATATCGACGAACTTGCAATGTCCATCCAGTCTCGCGTCCAATCCCAGTAGCTTCATCTTCATGTTAGTATCAAGAGCATTCCCATCTAGTCCTCGCGGACTTACGGCACGTGGCCTCTAAAGCCACAATGGTCCCTAAGGGCTGTTTCCCAGATGTGCAGTGTCCAACGGTGCCACGGCAGGAAAGATGCCGAGTGATGGCCTGTTACGCCAATTAGATTATCAGAAATCTTGTGCACTTGATATCGCAAGGTTGATGGGAGACTACTAACAGTACCTGCCGATGGTTCCGTGAAGCTGGGCGAAGTCATCATAGACAGTGCCATTATGTGTCCAGCGAGAAGGAATCGTGCTCAAACAGTTCACTGATCGAACGAAGTCATTGCGTTCAGTGGCATTTAGGGCTCGCCACTCCTGGCGCACGGCGATGGTCTCGCAACCGTCTTGCGAATCCCGCGGGACTGCGATGCGCTCCCAGATGTCGAGCGACAGCAGTCCTATGACGACGAGAAGCGCAAGGGCTTTCTGGCAAAGTGTAATGCCCTTTCTCGAATCAGCAGGTTCGGTGCTACGCAAAGCACTTTGTGTTAGCTCCTCGTTGCGATGATTCCATTGCCCTTAACTTACAGCATTTCTTTGCGCTCAACATCTTCAGGATCTGTGGTGCTTGCGGGAAGATAGTGCCACCTCTCCATGCGTTGCCATCTCCACCCCATGGCTGTACCCACTCGCTAGCAACACTCTCGGGAATGCTCCTCCCTTGCACCTGCGAGGCGGGAGAAAAGCTCCTCAGTCACTCGCCAACCGCGCCAGACTTGCGCCTGATGGAGTGCCAAGTGCTCTCTGCACGAACTGTGAAGTGAATCCTTCTTGCCAAGGTGAGTACGACGGCAGAGCCACTTGCGTCTGTAGGATTGAAATGCAGATACCCGGGTATTGTTGATGATGGATCGATACAGCCGTGACTTATCGAACAGGCTGAGGGCACAGTTATGAGTTGTGGGAGAATGTTCGCCTGAGCGATTTTTACTTCTATCACTGAGCATAGCACGCCTTGTTGCCTAAGCTTCTGTCAAAGTTAATAATAAGGAGAAGATGTTTGAAACTTGCCCCAGCTTGAGCTCGAGGATAATCCGTGATCGGCAGATCGAGCTGATCTCACTATTTTTGGAATGCGCAGGCGCAACAATTCCTGACGCAAAACAACCTGAAAACTTCGCCTTCTAGATTGTGTAAATCAGGCTCTATACATGAAAAGCAACACATTATATCCGAGCATCGCGTCGCAGTCCTGCGACGAAGCAGACTGCGGTCATAGCGCTTCGGCTCGCAGATGACCTCCCTAAGCGGTAAAGCGCGCCGCAGCTGCCGCCCCAAGGGCCGAGGGGCCGTCATCTTGACAGTCTTGATGAGAGAAGCCAGGAGTAGGTTGCGTCTCATCCAGCTATGTGCTCTGTGCGGCTGCAATAATGCGTCTGCCGAGGGCTGGGGTTGCTACAGCGCACATTATTATTGTGAACAATTCTTCACGGTATGTAGGGATTGGATTCCATTTCCGGAGCGCAATCAGCAGTGCTGTCAAAGCGCTGGGCCCGAGCTGGCGCCATAAAAGGTAGGAACCATGTTGCCAGGCTAGCGTCAATAATAATGAGCATCGGAATTCATCAGAATCAGGACACGCGCCTCGGCAGCAGCGATGATCCGCGGCATCCAGCTTTTGAAAGATACCTGGTAATATTAGTGGACAGGGCACAATACCAGCCATTGGCAAACTATTACCGTGGTCGCCTATGAAGCAGCTACGGGTAGGAGGAATGGAAAGGCGTACCGCTAGAGACATGCGCTAATGAGGCCACAACCAGCTGGGCAAAAGTGAACGCCGAGACGGCAATGCGGGCCGACACCGCTAGTAGTAGGCCGCTCTAGAAGATGTGGGGAGCTGTAGCCCGAGCTGGAGGTGAGAGCCGAGGCGCGGTGAAATTGGCGCGCTCTTACCCTCGCCTGACTGACATGACTCCAGCGCGACACTAGCGCGACACAGCGCCGTCTGCATCAGTGCCAGGACTGCGCCAGCAGACGGCGCAACGGGCCGTCAATGAGCAATGTGGTCCGAACTACTGCCATGCGAAGCATTAGCTGGACGGGATTGACAGGTACACGCCCAGCAGCATCGATATATGGCGATGCTCGACACACCACAGCACGCCCGCTGTCACCGCTGTTATGCACGACACCCCTGCCGTCGTCGCCCATTGTCCCGTAGATGTCGCGACCTGGATTAGAGCGCTGATGCATTCAGGCGCGACGTACAATGCCAGAGCGATTGCAGCGAGTGTCGTAGCCCGTCGGCCGCTGCCCCCCCGTAATTTTGCTGACAGGCTGCCGGCCTCGATGCTCGCAGGAACAAGAGCGATACCTTTTAGAGCCCGTATCATACTACGGGCAGTCTTGGTCGACCTCCATCTGATTGTTTGAGGCCCGTGCGTCCGGGCGCCTGAAGTCAAACGGATTTTCGAGCGCTGTATGATGACTTGGAAGATGATCCAGATCTCCACGCCTTATTAGGGCTTAGCTTGGCTTTTCTGCGTCGCAGTGTTAACAACTGACCAGCGGGTTATACGTACCGAAGTATGTTACAACCCAAACAGGTAAGCGTTAGTTGGCTTCTTTAGATAAGTTCTCAAGGAGGGAGTAAGCTAAGTGGCTCTAATGAACAACAATAGTTTAATAATAGTCAATTCCAATTAGTCAATTGCTAACATGAGTTGAACACAGTCTGAACAAGTCCATCCTATGTCCCTATATACAACACTAAGCTGTGAGATAATCAGTTAGATCAGTGTGCTTAGCAATTAGCTGCTTAGTACTGCTTAGTAATCAGTACGCATAGTGATCAGTATGCATAGTGATCAGTATGCATAGCGATCAGTATGTATAGCAATCAGTATGCATAGCGATCAGTCCTAGCACGTAACCCTAATCCCTCCATCCCGCTAGTCCCACCTAGTGTGTCTAATCACTGTTATGAAACCCTAATTTATAACACTATCCCCCTTCTAGCTTAGTTTGTCCTAAACTATGTTATAAAGTCAGATGTCCCCTCCTTCAGTTATAACCAACATAGCTCACTATGCCCCAGGAGACTAGCACCCTTTATTGTCGCTGGCTTGTTAATTATCTGGACGCCTTTAGATCCCTAGCTATGCGCCCTTGCTTAGCCTGTGTTAAGCATTACTAGCTGTGTAAGGTGCATATTTGTTCTAGGAAATGTAACAAATATGTGCGTTGTGGTTAGCGGTATGACCTTTAGGTGTCGAAATCTAAATTTGACTGTCTTCTTAAGGAGAAGGAGAGATTGCAAGTGAAGATTGCTAATGCTATAAAAGAGCAGGAGGCCGTAGATAAGGCACTTTAGAGGGCCCTTACTACACGCTAGGCAGCCCGCGCCCAGGAGGAGCGACTGCGGCAGCAAATGGATCTTATAGACCACTGCGCTAATAACGCCATTGCTGTAGAAGTCCGCGGCATTGAGGAGCTTAAGGCAGAGGAGGGTGCCAAAATGCTTGCACTATCTAGCCAAGTCAATAGTCCTTCCTTCCACCCTAAGACATAGGGTGCTCTTAATAATATACCCTTTAAGTTCTGGGAGATTCCTGGTTGCCCTATTAGCAGTGCGCATAATGGAACTGTCGCAGAAGCATCTAGCAGTTTGTAAGATTTTCCTCTGGTTCCTAGGTATTTTCTAATCCTAGATATCCTTTCCATTTAACAAGATACTGATTGTTTTTATAGTCCAGAATTCTTTTGACTTTGAACTCTGTTTCTTCTTAAGACTTATAATAAAATGTCTCCTGCAAGGGTGTGTCTAGGTCCGCTAGTTCTAAGAGTGACACATAGAAAACTGGGTGTATCTTCGCGTCTGGTGGGAGCGCTAGCCTATAGTTCACAGGTCCTCTAGCTTCCTTGATCAAGAATGGTCCAACCTTCTTATAGTCTAATTTCTTTATTGGTTGTCTTGTTTTTAGGTTTTTAGTGTTGAGATACACCTTATCCCCCCTCTTTAGCTAAGGCACCGTTCTTGATTCCTAGCCTTTGAGCCTTTCCTGATCCCTTTGGATCATGTTCCTTGCTTCTTTATGCAATTGTTAGAGATCACTTGCCTGGACCATCACAGCCTAAGCAGCCTCATAGTAGTACTCAGGTCCAAAAACATTAGGATCCTTTCTGAAATTCAGAAAGAATAGTGATCTACCTGTTGTTACAGAATCCATATTGTTCATTGCCAACTAGGCTATAGGTAGTAGGGCTACCTAGTTGTTTATTACTTTATTGACATAGTGCTATAAGTATGTCTTAAGCGTCTGATTTGTTCTCTTAGTCTGCCTATCTGTTTGCAGATAAAACGCTTTTAATAACTTCTGCTTAGTCCCTAGGAGTGCAAGAAGTGTCTTCTAATATTAGGATGTGAAGAGCTTATCTCTGTCTGTAACGTGCGCTTTCTGCGTCCTATAGTATCTAATAAGCCTATTAAGCACTAGATGCGCTAGTTGCTCTGCTATTATTAACTCATTGCATAGTATAAAGGGTGCATATTTTGTAAGTCTATGAACAATGTTAAGTATCGAATTGTAGGCGTGTCCTGTAACTAGATCCTTTGATTTTAGCAACTTCACAATTAAGTCTATTATGATTTTATCCTATGGTTGTTCAGGTGCTTCTCTGAACTAAATCCCTCCATAAGGCGTATGTCGTTTAGCCTTATTCTTCTAGCAGTGTACACACTTCTTAATGTAGTTATGTACCTGTTGCCGCATCCATAGGAATTTAAAATGCCTTTGTATTAAGCGCACTGTCTTTGCAATTCCTAGATGTCCTCTTGTTAGTTCGTTGTGGTGCCTTCTTATGCAGTTCTCAACGCCTGCTTCTAGCACTTGGAATTTTCCTTTGCTAACCAGAAATTCCTTGTTTTTATTATTTAAGACTCTCATAGTCTTGTTGAATTCTCTAACATTTCTACTTAGGCTCCTGTCATTGTTGATTTTCAACACCTGGTGCTTGAACTTTTCCTTTGTTTCTATATAGTTGCTTCTTCTTAACAAAGCGTCTGCTCTTGCATTTTCCTTCCCTAGAGTATATCTAATCTTAAACTTGTACTAGCTAAGAAGTTCTGCCTATCTGACCTGTCTTTGTGTAAGGTCTTTTGTGGTTGTGAAATATAGAAGGTTCTTGTGATCCAAGTATATTATAAGTCCTAGTGCACCTTCGTAGTACACTCTCTAGTGTTGTAAAGCTAATACAATCGCAAGTAGCTCCTTATTGTGGATGTCGTAGTTCTGTTCAGCTAGTGTTATCTTTAAAGAATAGTAAGCAATAGGCTTGCGCGCTCTATCACTTTCTTAGGTAAGGCACGCTCTAATAGCCAGATTGGATACATTTGTTTTAATCTATATTAGCTTGTTTGTATTAAACATTGCTAGCATTAAGCATTCTGCTATTGCTCTCTTAAGCTTCTAAAAAGCTTCTTCATGTTTATTATTCTATTCAAAGTTGACATCCTTCTTTATAAGGTTTGTTAATATGACTACAGTTGTCAAATAGTCTTTTATGAACTTCTAATTGTAGTTTGCTAGACCTAGAAATTCCTGTACGTCCTTAACACATTTTGGTGTTAGCTATTCCTGTACTGCTTTGACTTTGTTAGGGTCGATTTGGATTCCTTTGGTACTTGTAATGAATCCTAGGAACTTGACTTCCTTCTTATGGAACTCGCATTTTTCTGGGTTAACTTGTAGGTTCTGTTCTTGTAGCTTCCTAAATGCCTTCCTCACGTGCTCTTTGTGTAGTTCTAGTGTCCTATTAGTGTAAACCAGAATGTTATAAAAGTACGCTACTACAAAGTTGTCTAAGTATTCCTATAAGGTATTGTTAATCATGTCCTAGAAACTCGCTAGTGCGTTTGTTAATCTAAATAGCATAACTAAGAACTTGTAGAGTCCATATCTTGATCTAAATGCTGTTTTCCATTCTTTGCCTTTAGCCATCCTTACAAGGTAATAGCCGTTGCGTAGATCTAATGCAGTAAACTATTTTGCTCCTGCAAGTCTGTCTTAAAGTTCCCTAATGTTTGGTAGAGGGTATTAGTTCTTAATTGTAATGTTGTTAAGTTTCTAATAATCCTGTACACATTGTAATTTCCTGTTTTTCTTTAGAACAAACATTATTGGTGATGCTGCTAAGGATTCTAATTTTTGGATATATCCTTTTGCCTCGTTTTCCTGTATCTATTCCTGTTTAGCTTCTAGTTCCTTGCCAGATTTGGCATAAAGTGGTCCAAATAGTGGTACCTTTCTAGGCTGAAGTTGGATTCTATAGTCCCACGCCTGATGTTTTGGCAATACTGCTAATCCTGTTTCTTCCTTAAAGAGTTGCGCAAATTCCTTGTACTCTTCCAGGATTCCAGGTGCTGCAATTTCACTATATACCATGACGTCTTTCTGGCCTAGTAGACTCTCTCTAGTGCCTGTCCAGTTTGTGCTTCTACAAAGTCCGCTGTTTACTAAGAGACACATCTCTAAAGGTCTCTTCCGCTTATCTACTATTGTCCGCTGTTAATACATAGGAACTACGATGCGCTCGCATACACATTATTTAAATATAAGTACTCCTATCCTCTAGTTAATAGCTGGGTTATGTCTTCTTAACTAAGGGTTGCCTAGTACAATGTTATACCTAGCTATTGGCATTACATCCAAGACAATCTCCTTGCGATGCCCTTAAGTAATAATTAATAGAGGTACTGTTTCTCTATCCACATTTAGCAAGCATGATCTGTTCACTATAATCACTTTGTATCCATCCAGTTTCTGGTGCGTTGCAATTGCATTCCTTTGAACATAGTCTTTTCATATAAAGCTGCTGCTTGCTCCACTGTTGACTATTACTATTATAGGTATTCTGTTTATAATACTTTTGGTCTTAAAGACTCCTGTCTTGCTGTTACTTGTGCTAGAATTGTTTTCTTAAGCTTTATGAATGTTGTTGCACTTGTGTTAATTGCTTATATTAACTAAGTCAATTCTTTTTCCAAATCAAATAGTGAAGCTCTGTTTTCTTCTAAAGTTCTTACTCTATATATTTTCATAGGTTGTCTTTCTTGTTCAAGCTCTCTCTATTATTCTTATGTAAGGAGCCGTTAGTCCTAGTATTTGAGCGTCTTCTTCTTCATCTGCGCTCTAACCTGGTTCCTGTAGTAGGTCGCTTCTTGTCTTGCTTTGTAGTTATCTGTTAGGACCTCCTATTGTTCTAAATGCTTGAGGACCTAAATTGACTATATTATTTAGAACTATGCTTATAGTGTTTGGATTTGGTCTTATATTCCCTTTGTGACATGTAAGCCTTCTAGGGTGATGTAGCTTCTGTCCCTTTGGAATTAGCTTCCAACTAGTAGTACATCTTGGACATGTCTTGCAAAGCTGACTTCTTTGTTTACTAATAAATACTTCTAGAACATTCTTAGAAACTGCTTAATTAAGAGGTCAAATTGTCCTAGGTGCAGATAGCGTTTTTGTCCTATAGTTAGGAATACTTTGTTGTATTGTCTAGCAATTGTAACGAACATGCTAATAGCCTTGGTGTGGCCTAATATAGTGAACTGTACTAGTTCGTCTTAACTCATGTCGTTGTTGCTTCCCTACTCCTTGTTAGACGCGTCTTCCTTACTACTATCTCTAGCTTCTGTTATACTATTACCTAATTCTTTAGTAATGTTAACTTCTTCTATGCGTTATTGGTCTTGTTGTTAGTGTTCTGTGATGTTGCGTATTAGTTCTATAATGTTGTCCACCTATAGTGTCTCTCTGTGATAGAGTCCTGCCTAGTTGCTAATAAGATTATTAGCTACTTCTGCGATCTGAAGAGGCATGTAGTAGACTTGTAGAAGTGTGTTAATCTTATTATTAATGTGTTTGTTGACCTCAAAGTTTTGTACCTCATAGACCGGTCCTTCTATATTGTTGTAGGCGTAGACCCACTTTGTCTCCTTTAGTAGTGGCGACAATTGTGTATACCTTTTCTTATTAAGGTGTTTTAGGCAATTGTCTTTGTAACATCCTGACTAATCCTCTACTTCGCATAGTCATAACATTCTGCTCTCTATTGTAGACAGTTGTGCAGGTTCCTAATCCTATCCAGGATCCAAGTTGTGATGTAAGGGCTTATCTGTCCCTTCTTTGTTACGCCCTTCGCTCGCGTTATTGCAAGTTACTCCTGTCACAATCTCCTATTCTAGTGTATCCTCTGTTCCATTTAGGATATTGTCTACTCGCTTAGTAGATCCAAATTCGTGTTCTGAAGCTATAGGCAATACCTGGCTAAGAGTTATATCCAGCTGCTAGATTGCTCTGTTTACCAGTTCCTCCTATTCCGCAGCAGGGTCCTTAGTCCAGTTGTCCCTAGTTTGGTATTTGTTAAGCTGAACTTCGTAACTGCTTGTAGGCGGGTTATGCTTCTTTGGTCCTTAGTAGTATCCTTCCCTAAATCCTTTGTTAGGGTCCCTAAGGATCACGTTAAATTCCTGAATTTGTTCTGTTAAGTTGAACTGCTGTTAGGGCACTCTATTCTTTGACTTGCAGTCTCTTACTATGTGTCCTGTCTTTGAACATGCATAGTATTGAATTCCAGTCTTTTTGCCTTAGGGTCTCCTACCCTTAGGTCTTCTGTTGTTAAGTCGCTGCGTGTTGTTTGCTTCCTAGTCCATAGCATTGCGGTTATTACCTTAATTGTAGCCTCTCCCAGTCTGGCTAGTAGGTACAAATCCATGTTTTCCACTATTGTGGTTGTGGCGCCTTTCTATTGCACGCTTGTATAACGCATTATTAATTTGGATTGCGCTTTTAATAAGTTGATCCAGGTCATTGTTAGAAGCTCTGTTACGCATAAGCTTGTCCTTTACATTGTCCTTGAAGCCATGTTGGAACATGACTATTAAGGCGTCGTTGTCCTACTTAGTGACCTGAGCATGTTGCTTAAACTTAGCGGCGTAGTTGGATGCTAATAACTTCTGGGTTAAATGCTGAATAACCCTGGTTAAAACTTCCTTGTTGTTATGAACTCCATAGATCCAGTGAAGTTCTTCCCTAAATTGGCTAAAGTTTCCAAAAAGTCCTTTAACGTCAGTTCCTTTATTAAGAAACTTGGTAAGGTAGGGTTTAATCCATTTCTCAGCGTTGCTACATAGGTACGTAACAGCGAACAAGGTTTTGTTCTGCGTAATGCTGTTAAACACAAAGTACAACTGCATCTAGTTAACCTATTCCTCGAGCTTGGTTTGGTCTCCATAGTAGAGGTCTGGTTTAGCAACCTTGGCGGCAAAGTCTCCTTCTGTAGTCCTTGCTTATGTCGATCCTCTAGCATCGCTTAGGGCTGGGGTTCCTAAAGCGTTCCTTAATGTAGAACTTATACTTAAGGGTGTTCAAAGTGTTAACAACTGACCAGCGGGTTATATGTACTAAAGTATGTTACAACCCAAACAGGTAAGCGTTGGTTAGCTTCTTTAGATAAGTTCTTAAGGAGGGAGTAAGCTAAGTGGCTCTAATGAACAACAATAGTTTAATAACAGTCGATCCAAATTAGTCAATTGCTAACATAAGTTGAACATAGTCTAAACAAGTCCATCCTATGTCCCTATATACAACACTAAGCTGTGAGATGATTAGTTAGATCAGTGTGCTTAGCGATTAGCTGCTTAGTACTACTTAGTAATTAGTACGCATAGTGATAAGTATACACAGTGATCAGTATGCATAGCAATCAGTATGCACAGCGATCAGTATGCACAGCGATCAGTCCCAGCACGTGACCCTGATCCCTCCATCCCGCTGGTCCCACCTAGTGTGTCTAATCACTGTGATGAAACCCCAATTCATAACACGCAGCAAGTGCGGCTACTAATAGCGATCAAGACTCCTTCTAGGCAGTACTAGCGGATTTAATAATAATAGATATATACTACATCTGTAGACTACTAGAGTAGAGCTAGCATAAGGTTAGCAGACCTGCATTAGAACCTATAGAACTATAAAGCTAGAAAGAGGCTCTAATATACATATAGGCTATAATTTTACTCTTATAGCTCTTTATAAATTAATGTACTCTAAAACACTTTATAATATAGCTAAATTTATAGAGCTATTCTCTAGGCATATTGCTATTATATAAATTAGTAATATCTATAGTAGTATCTATCTAGTCTTAATAGCATAATAGGCATTATATTATATACTAAGATTAATAACTACTCTATAAGTATTAGTAGTCCCTAGTCTGCCTCTAGCATACTACTTAGTTTACCTAGAATTAGTAGAAGATTATCTAAAGTTTAGTCTACTAAATATAAGTCTTATAGCATAAATATAGAATTAGAGCTAGTCTCTTCTATAGAAGTACTCTTAACTTACCCTAAAAGATTACTATAGAGCTAGCAAGTAACTAAATACTAGGTTGAACAAGAATACTAAGTATGATCAAATAAAGAATAGCAACAAAAAGCGCAATCACAATGTACTAAGATGCTCAAACCTAGACGTTAGTGCGTCCCTTATCCGTGCTTCCTAAGAACGTCTCCTTTATCCACATTTCTGCTTGTAGAATTGTATCTGGTGTCTTCCGTTCTGTGGACAGCCTAGCCTACCCCTACTCGCGCTCACACCCGTTGTTGCAGTCCCTGTAAAATACGTAGCAAGAGGCTGGTCTAATTAATTGATATATGGTCAGCAGATTGCGGCAAGGAGGACTGTATCACAGACAGGTGGCAAAGCATCAACGCAATCCGAAAACGCCCTATAACAATCGCCTTTACAGTCCTTGCAGCTTTGAGTGTTGCAACTGCGTTTTCTGCAGCGGGATGCTTAGTCGTTGCCTTCTTAACGCGACGCGGTTTTAACATACATTATGAGGCAGCTCACTAGATGCAAATATCCAATTAGAAGATAAGCTGCCCTCATTCTGGTCGATGCTTGGAGGATATCGAGTTAGGAGATCTTGAAATCCACTGTGTCGTGAAGTTTATGGAGCAGGGACACGTGAAGTTAGTAGAGAGCAAGGACAGATGACATGCTCAGAATGGGCATATATCGGCAGTTAGTGGTGTGCCGTCTTGATAGCATCGACTTGCCTACCTTAAAGGTTTTGTGCAGCGCAGATAGCCTCACATTGCGACAGGGTTGAGACCGCAATTGTAGTCAATCGCGGTGGCGCGATTACGCCGTCGACTGGAAAATTATCGCAATCGCGACAATATTGCAATGCCTTGGTCACGGTCGCGACATATCATTTGCGCAATCGAAAAGTGTGATGACATGGTCCTAATACATGGATGCGCGGACAAGGTTGGCCGAGCTGATTGTACAACACGCTTCACGGCATGCTTCGACGTCGCTAGGCTTCAGCTGTAGGATTGGTTCGATCGAGGTGGCTTTAGGGAAGCCTGGTGATCATGTTATGCTCTTGACTTTTCAATATCTTCGTACTCTTCTCAAACCGGACGTAGTAATGGTTTCACCGGCATTTCCGCAGCACCACCCAAAGTACTGCCGCAACGCTCTATTCTCCGATAACCCAGAGGCTTGTGTACACATTGCTGCAAAGTATAGCTGACCAAATTTTGGCAGCTAGATACATGCTGCTGCTCGTAACTAGAGCCGTTGCATTAAAGCCGTTTCTCTGAGGTTAGGCCATTTCCGAACACCTCATTCGTCTTATCCAGGTACTTTGCCCCCTCTTGAGTCTCGACAGCTTCATCAGCCTGCCTGTCCTCGACTATCTTTGCCAGCACTCGCCTCGAGCCAGGCCCAATGATCCAAGTAGGATTATTTTCGAACAGCACATCTATGTCTTCCAGAGCGGCATTGAGTGTCTCGGGTATCAGCTAAGCATGAAGCGAAAAGCAATCAGCTAATGACGGGTTGAATGCAAGTAGATCTCACAAGATGCGTTTCTCATAGTCAAGCATCCTGATGATGCTCATCTTGAGGCAGGATCTACTCACGAAATATATCATTGGGATGAATAAAAGGTTGGTGCATGTCCAGAGGATATAAGTGCCGTACTTGATGTGTGAGATCAACACCGGCGATATCATTACGACAAAAAAGTTGCAAAGCCAAAAGCAGCCTGTTGCAATGGAGACTGACTTGGCTCTTGTCTGCAAAGGGGTAAGCTCAACGGGGAGCAAGAACGGGACCCCGTCGAAGCCGATGGCGAAGAATGTGTTGAAGGCGCTAGGCACTTTGTCAGCATTAAAAGGTCCCTGAAGACTATGCAATCGGCACCCTCACAATAGGAACACCGTGGCAGTATATCCTGCCACTTTGCTTCCTGGATAGGCAATCGTTGCAGACAAGACTGCCATGCAGACTAATAGAGTGGGAAAATCAGCATGTCTGAGTCACGGACTGAGGCTGACAGCTGCATATCTTTATGCAGCGGTCGGGGAGTTAAAGCGACTGATGCTCCTGCCTATACGTACCTGTTTGTCCAACGGCAGCAAATAGCATGAGCGGTCGACGGCCCAGCTTGTCGATCAACGGAATCGGAATGAATGTGGCCAGCCAGTACTCCAGACCGTTGAAGCCGGCAACTAACAGAGCTGTGTTTCGACTCATTCCGAGTGTATTCTGGAAGACCACCGGCGCGTAATATGTAATGAGGTTGATTCCACTTATTTGAAGCATGCAAAGCGATATGGTGGCGAGGCACAATCTTTGCACAAAACGTGGTCGGCCTTGAGTGAAGATGTCCGTCCACCTGCTCTCGACATTGGCTTCTTCACAGATGGCCCGTTCGATCAGCGTTAAGTTCTTTGTCGTTGTCTCAGCTCGTATGACTGGATCTTCGATCACGGACAGCATGTCAATGACATCCCTGGCTTCATCGATACGGCCTGCTCTGACCAGCGCTCTAGGACTATCAGGCAAATAGCAGCACATAAGGATTGTGATTGCAGCAAACAGGACCTGGAGTGACAGCGGAAATCTCCATGACCAGTCTGTGTTGACAGTGGCTTGCGATCTGTTAACGGCATAATCGATCCTGTTCACATCAGTTCAGAAGCATGGACTCTACACGACCTGACGCGGAGTCAGCCTGAGCTTACCAATAGGCAAGAGCAATCCCGAAGATGTTGACATTCAACTGCCACAGGATGGCTCGCCCGCGGTTGGTCTCCTTCGAGCATTCGCCATTCCATGTCGGCAACACTGCGACCGCCATGCCACTGCCGACACCGGTGACGATTCTTCCCACTATCAGTTGCGATAGAGTGAACGAGCTGAATTGCAGTGTAGCACCAATGATCAGAACGACCTGGCCGACCATGACCGTCAGTCGTCTACCGACGAAATCGCCACCAACGATGACGCTGAGTGCCCCCAATGCACAACCAATCTCATAAACCGCGACAGTGAAGCCCTGCAGTGTGCTGTTGCCTGTGCTGCTGGCGATGGACGGGAAATTTCGTCCGAAGGGAACACTGGTTAGGAATCCACCCATCACCTACGTTCAATCAGCTTTGGTTGGATGCGCCCATAAGTCTTTGAGTAGTGTACGCCTTGATCATATCCCCAGAGAATGTTGCCAACGCCACAACAGACAGTAATCATATATTCTATCCATGCCGAATGCTTCCCTCTGCCCCGCATGCGACTCGTGAAGGCTGTGTATGGCTGGCTGAAGGGTTTCATATTGACAGAATGGGCAAAATTCGCTTTGTCCACCGCTGGCTTTTGAATTGGGCATTGATGTTACGAGAACTACACGTGAAGACCCGAGGACTTTCTCCGGTCCTTTGCATCGGAGCAGACTTGCTGGATTATAAGCACGTCAAGGGGCATTTCGAGCCTGGACGCCACACGCGTCTGTGCCGTGTTCGCTGCCGCGACATTTGAGTCCGGTGACTTGCTCCTCCTCTGAACGCGACTCCCCGAATAATGCAAGAGAGCACCGGGGTGCCTCTGCAGACCGTGATGAGAGGCAAGGCGTTGTCATTTTCGAGTCCCCGCGTCGAGTTCGCGTGCGGGGGCGGATTCCGGGGGCGAGGGGGGCAAGAGTTCGACCGGTGTTGACCCACTGCAAATAATGCTCGACACGAGGCTCCGTCTCTCCTCAACACTCTCCTCCTAAAGGGAGGCAGGTTGCCCATTTTCGACGGCGGTAGACTTCAGATTCGTGCTATGTTCTTCCGGATTCATAGCACAATATCTATTATACTGCTGACAAAGCCATTGCCCGGCGTGCCCTCTCGTAACGAAGCCACTGACCCATCCCAAGATACGCGAAGGAAGAATATACCTACTGTAAATACAGAGGGTACTCGCATAGAGGTGCGCTGGCCGCATGTACTTGTGGTCGGCTGACCCTACCTCCTGGGTCGATTCTGCACCACCATTCTCCCACCACGGTGCGCATAGAGACTATCCGGACTGCCGATATCAATAAGACCTCGCTGGCCAAGCATCAACCAAACCCTCCCAGACCGTCACGTTCCCAAACTCCACACCCACGGATCCCTCGTGGAAGAACGCCAGCTGTGTGCTCTCCGCATACCAGGACCAGACCCAGGTACTCAGGACAAACCGCTCGTTAGCAAAAACTTCTACAATGCTGTTGTCCACAAGGATCGTCAGGTCGAGCCGTTCGATAGATACTGTACCATTCGTGGACGCGATGTCGAACAATCGAAGTCTTCCGACCTCATTGTTGTTCAAGATACCGGGTGTGGTTGCACTCGCTGCGCTGGAGTTGGATCGATCGATGATCAGCGACTCGTTGAAGAACTGGTAGTAGACAATTGTCGATTCCTGGTCCGAGGTCAGGATGCGGAGCCCTGCTCTGAGGTCTGAACTGTTACGAGCTCCTGAAGGGAACGTGAGACAGGTCTTGAGTATGAATGCTTTGCTGATTGGGCTCTGCATGAAATTGACGCCGCTGCTATTGGAAGCAATTAATCGTGCGGCCTGGCTCGACGAAGGTTCTCGTGGCCTGAGATATGAATGCCACATATGCTTCTCGGGCGATCGTCTGCTTCAGGGTGATGAGCTCAACAGTCCCGGCCGTCGTATCCCGGCCAGCAACAATCCAGGAAGCAGGGCCAGCAATCAGACCATTGTCCACCACATTCGAGATAGTACCTTCTGCCAATTCCCGAACCGTGGTCAGCGCACCATCCCAACCTTGCTGTGCAGTCGGGAAATCATTTGTGCCGAAATCATTGTTGGTGAGCCAAAGGTAGATCACGAACCGGTCCGTCGACGTGCCTGATGCTTCCGAAGGCGTAGAACCCGATGGCAGGAACTTGCCCGCTGCTGCATATGCCCATATGCCCCAATCGAGCTTTCCTGCCATGATGGGCTCTAGGTGCACACTGCCATTCTTGCCAGTCGTCAGATTATGCGCTGCCCATAGCATCTCGCGAAACTGCGAGACTTGAGGTATGATGGGCGCTTCAGACCATTCGGCGCCATCTATCACGAGCAAAACGTCTTAGCATGTACTTCTCCAGCAGCATGTTTTCATAAAAGACCTACTCGTGGTAAATATCATCCCTTCCGGATCGTAACCGGTCTGACTTAGGCTGAACACATTGACAGTCTCGAAATTAAAGCCCCAGCGGCCTGCCCAGGTCCCTTCGCCCCAAGTGGAATTTATCGGCTCATGCCACCACTCCCCCAAATACTCCCAGTCTCGGAAGTCCGCATCGTACTGTCGGAAGAGAAATACGCGGGGTCCAACATCATGTATGCCGCCACTGATAGTGGTATACCACGTTCCATTGGCACTGGCAACGGCACGATCCAGTCGCGGGTTATGAAACACATAAGGATCTCGGAACCCGGTCGGATTGGTGATTGGGAAGGGCGGACCAGGAATCACCGGGCCCTCCTTAATACTCGTGAAGTTGCGACCTCCGTCATAAGTCACTGCCAGGCTCTGCGTCTCCGAGCCTTTGGTGTACGGTATGGTCCACTGGATTGGCAAATAGGACACGCTGGTATACAACAGAGTCGGGTTCCCATTGATGCCGCTCGGAATCACTGAGCCATCAAAAACTGCAACCGGATCATTGATACCACCGTTGTATATTATGGTGGGATCCTCGTCGACGTCGAAGTAAGTAACCAGATCGTTAGTGATCGCACCAGCGATACCTGAAGGGCCAACGCCGGCAGAGTACAGGTAGCCTACATGGAACGATCCGTCTGCTGGATCATAGAAGTGTCTACATGGATCGCCCGCATGTCCATAGGGTGGCAGGACATGGGACTTTGGGCGCCATGTATAGTAGATTGTGTTGTTGAACAGGGTCGATATATTTGGAGGCGACGCATAGTAGTCGATTACGGCGGCAAAAGAGAAGCAGTCGAAGAACAGAGCCGTTGCGAGTGCGGTTCGTCTGGCCAAATCCATGCTGTTGGATCGTGCGGTGTCGAGTGTTTGCGTCAAAACATCCTAGCATGCAGGTGATCCTGTTGCCGTCTTATACCTTCGTCGACGGACGAGAGGAGCACTTCCCCTTCGAATCTAACGCTCACGCCAAGGTTATCAATCAACCGGCTCGTTCTTGGGGGACGCGACCGGGTTTATATCCAATGTCGTCAACGACGGTTGGCTATTTTAGAGTTTACAAAGTCTGTAGAACCTAATGCAACCCATATCTTTCAGCGAGTTATGCAACTTATGCTTAATGATTTTCTTCTGAACAACCATGATACATCACGTCCGTAAAATGTCGCAACATTTGTAGGGCGTCCTAGCCTGTCGTGATCGACAGGGATGGAGACTCTTCGTACTGCTTCAACGACATTCGGCCAAATCTGAATCACTGTCGCTGGTGGCAGGAAGGATAGTGGATTGCACAAACTCACTCCTACTACTGCTAGGCGACTTCGACCATCAGGACGATATGAGTCTGATAGAAGCCTGAATGCACCGATAGAACACAACCCGCACTACAATGCCCTAACACTGTTATGCACGAAACACTCTTGTCGACTATCTGCCATTGGCCAAGACTCCCAATGTCTCTCTAAGATGGCAGCTAAACTGCCTAGACCTAACACATACGATCGAACTCGCCCCACAGCCTCTTGCCACCAAGAAACGATCTGCAGCCCAATACGACTGCTCCTATGCGTAATAAGCACTTCGCCCTGCTGTAACTATTCAGGAAGTTCCGCCTCTCCTCTGCACTACAGCGACGAACATGAAAGCCATAGCCATCCTTGCTGGGCTCCTGAGCCTCACCACATCGACTACCGCCGCAAAGTGCGAAAATACCGGCCTCAAAAACTGCGACGCCGACGGTCCGCAACCCTACACCTGGCGCGTACGTCAACTCACCAGCTCTGCCCCCGCCCTCTTTTTCCTTTCTCTTTTAACAAGAAGTCTTCATTTAACCACAGTGAGATGAACAGTGCACACCATCTCCAGACGACCCAGCCATGACACAGGGCCCGCCAAACAACGACTGCTGGTTCTTCTCCCAATCGTCGGTGCCGGACAAGACTTACTGTGTACGTTGCCGATGCATCTGACAGTTGAGAGGGTATGAGCTAATCCCCGGGTGAAATTGTAGTGCAAGAACGATTGATTGAAGTCTTGTGGGCGAACACATTAGAACCTGCAGAAATAGTGGCATGTTTGTAGAGGGTCATCAGTCCAGTCATGCCTGGCGTGCATCCAGCGTAGTTCGCAATGAACGTTCCTCGACAGAATTGGAAATTCGCAGATCCTGATCTTGTTCAGCAGTCAATATCTTGCTTTTGAGATTCGAGACCCAGGTCTTGCAATTTTTCAAATACTGGCTCAAAACGGTGACGCCAAGTATCCACAATAATCCCAAACTCTCACACAATCCCTCAAGACAGGCCAGCCGTCTTCCATGCAAAATCAACACTCCCTACCACCCACCTACGGCAATTTAACCGGCCCACAAGCCTCAACAGCGTCCTCCTCCCTCTCGCCCCTCATCTCCATCTTCTCCTCCGTGTAGATCCTATACCGATTCTCGATCGCATTGAAAGCCGCCGCGCCCAACACGGCGCTCCCCAAAGTCTTCCACCGATGGTTCTCCTGCCCCGCGAAGCTCCTCGCAGTAATAATGCCGATCGCCGCGCCCGCACCCGCCGCAATCAGCCCGTCGTAGGACGAGTCGAAGGTGCGTTCGATGAGGTTGCCGTCGTGGCGGGCTTTCATGGAGTACCACATTAGGCCGCCGTTGTCCGCGGCGTTGGCGGCATTGTTTTTGTTTTGAGGTTTTCGGGATTGGGCTTGGTTTTGGTCATTGGCAGGAGAAGCAGAGGCGCCTCTCCTGCCGTCTCGATCACTGCGGGCGCGGCGGTCTCTCCGATCTCGTCGATGTTCGCGAGAAGAGTCATCATCGCTGGGTCGATCATAGTCCGCGTCCCGCCTGCGAGACGAGCGAGGTCGGTAATACGCCAAGTCCTGTCTGCTGCGATCATACCGAGGCAGATAGCCATTCGCGTCTGCCCATTCGCGCGTCCTGCGGGTCCGTGTCTGATCTACCGCATAGCTACTCTCGTCACTCGCATGTCGTGGCCGATCTAACTCTCGTGCTGCAGTACTTGGTAGCCCCACGACCGCCAATTCCCGCTGCCCAATCGCGTCGATCTTGTCGAACGGGATCTCTTGGACGCGTCTGTCGCGCACTCGATCGCTTGTCCTCGGATCATCGTAGTTGTGGCCGACTACGGTGCGAGTAGAGGCCATTGTGAGCTATGGGGCGGCATAGCGAGGCAGGACGAGCGCAACATGATGCTGAACATCATTCACGCTCCTCTTCCTACAAGGTCTACCTTTGCAAGCCACCTCACACGTCAAAGTTAATAGCGAGATCAAGGCACAGCGATTCGTGCAGCGCTCGAGTTGGGCATTGGCATTGGGGGATCATCCTTGCCGGGCTTGCCGTGGACTCCAGTCATTTCGTGCCTCAGGCTTGCTGGCAAATGATCTGGTCCAAACAGCCAGAAGATGCAGAAGTGAAAGACACAGCGAGTGATTCGGTCAAATGTGTTACGGTCAAGCTGGTGCTACGAGAGCAGAGGTTCATTTCGCTCCATATCTGGCCTGAGACGCACAATGTCTAAGTCATACAGTATCAAGCACGCCATGCTATGCATCCCATCTTCCCAACCGCCAAGTTCTTTGGTAAAGTACAGTCAAGTACAGCCTTTCGAAGTCGAGATTGCGTATCAACACGCCCGTAGTAGCACTGTACAGATCTTTCATCCATCTTCGGGCGGTCGTCTCATGATCGCACACTCCAGCACGACGTCGCGGTGGTGCAAGCCTATGGTTCTGCTAGCATGATTATTTCTGCCTGGTCACCACGGACTTTGTTTCTTCATCCAGTCCGGAACGCCCTCAATCAGTCCAACACTCGGGTAATCAATCCAGTCGCGACAGTCCTTCCACCCTCACGAATGTTGAATCGCTGACCCTGCTCGACGGCAAGCGGCTTGTGGATCTCGCACACCATCTCGACATTGTCACCTGGCATGATGGCCTTCTCCTCTTTGGCGCCCTCGCTGCCCTCCGGCCATGTCAGGGTCGCGGCCTCGTCAGCCGTCCGAATGAACATCTGCGGCTTGTAGTTGTTATGGAAACCAGTGTGTCTGCCGCCTTCCTCCTTGGTGAGGACGTACATGGATGTCAGGAACTTTCGGTGAGCCTTGGTCGTGCCTGGCTGAGCGACGACCATACCACGGAGAACCTCCTCACGCTTGACACCACGCAGCAGGAGGCCGGAGTTATCACCGGCGCGAGACTCGTCGCAGGACTTCTTGAAAGTCTCAATGTCCGTCACCTTGGTCTTGATGGGCACCTTGTTCTTGCCGACCAGCTCCACCTCCGAGTCCTTCTTCAGCACACCTCGCTCGACACGGCCTGAAGCGACAGTACCACGGCCGGGAATGGAGAAGACGTCCTCAACCGACATCAGGAAAGCCTTGCTGATGTCGCGCTCGGGGGTTGGGATCCACTCATCCACGCTCTTCAACAGCTCATCAATCTTCTTCACACCAATCTCCTCTTGACGGTTCTCCAGCGCACACAGGGCGGAACCCAAAACGATGGGAGTGTCGTCGCCCTCGAAGCCGTAGGAGGACAGCAACTCCCTCATCTCCATCTCGACCAACTCCAACATCTCCTTGTCCTCAATAGCATCCACCTTGTTGACAAATACGACGATGCGCTTGACACCTACTTGGCGGGCAAGCAACAGATGCTCCCTCGTCTGCGGCATCTGTCCGTCACTCGCGGCCACGACGATGATGGCGCCATCCATGGACGCGGCACCGGTGATCATGTTCTTGATGTAATCGGCATGACCGGGGCAGTCGACGTGGGCGTAGTGGCGGGAATCGGTCTGGTACTCGATGTGGGCGGTGGAGATGGTGATGCCGCGCTTGCGCTCCTCGGGGGCCTTGTCAATGGCGCCGTAGTCGAGAAAGCTGGCGTAGCCTTTCTCTGCCTGCCGCTTGGTGATGGCGGCTGTGAGGGTGGTCTGTTCAAGACATCGTCATCGTCGTCAGTATGCGCCACCGTCTACTTCTGTTCTTCGTGTATAGTTGTACCTTTCCATGATCGACGTGGCCAATGGTGCCGATGTTGACGTGCGGCTTGTCTCTGGCAAAGGCCGTGGCGTATGTTCGTGATGCGTTCAAGAATTGGGCCTGTCCCCTCGCGCTCAATGCGTGCTGTGCCGGGTTGATGCTACTCCGTGCGCTCAAGGCGCGGGAGGTGTGAAGGAATGTGCGAGCGAGAGACATGTTGGATGCTGCACACAACAGCGAACCGGAGGCGAGGAGGGGATGAGATGTAGTGGTGCTGGAGGTGCTCGGGGGAATTCTGGAGATTCGATTTCGATGGCTCTGATTGGCTGCGGAGAGCGGAGGTGGTGATGGAGGTGGTGATGGAGGTGTCTATGTAGCTGCCAGGTATGAATTGCTATTTGTCCAACTGCTTCGTCCTTGGCCTCGTCGTGTCTTGCTCGGATCAGTCTCGCCATAGGGAATATCGCACTCACGCCCATCTACAGCTGCCACCTTATTACCCATACACGACTTTTACCTTTTCACATCTCGGGACCTCGGCTTAAGGTCGAGCTCCCCGTGAGCGCATATCTACCTTATTTTGCCGTAAAGACTTGGTACATATCTCGTCCCAATGCTCCTCCAACAGTCCTGTCGACGCCTCGCAGCTACGCCTGCGTTCCGCCCGTCAGCCATGCCGCTCCGCGCAAAGATCACCAACCCGGCCATGATGACCGGCCCATCGCCCCGATCAGTATGGCCTGCTCGCTCCCGCACTCTCTCTTACACTCGTTCGCTGACTGACCCAGCCTGGATAGTTTGCCTCAGCGACTGGCTCCGACATTAAAGAACTGCCGGGCGACGAGCCAGATGATGTCCTCTTCAACAGCAGCTACGGCGTGCGCACCATCACCCTCAACCGACCCAAGAAGCTCAACTCGCTCAATGGCTCCATGGCCCGCAAGATCGTGCCAAGACTACTGGAGTGGCAGAAGAGCCAGCTGGCCAACGTCGTCATCATGAAGGGCGAGGGCAGAGCATTGTGCGCGGGTGGAGATGTGGCCGCCCTGGCATTGCAGAACAAGCAGGGCAAGGAAGGCCAGCAGGCCAGCAAGGACTACTTCGCCCTGGAATACCAGCTCGACCATCTGATTGCAACGTATGAGAAGCCCTACGTCGCCTTCATGGACGGCATCACCATGGGTGGAGGCGTCGGTCTCAGCCTGCACGCCCCTTTCCGCATCGCAACCGAAAATACAGTCTTCGCCATGCCCGAGACCAACATTGGTTTCTTCCCGGACGTCGGCGCCTCTTTCTTCCTCCCGAGACTGGACGGTCAGCTTGGCTTCTACCTAGCACTGACCTCCGAGCAGCTCAAAGGTGTCGACGTCTTCTTCGCCGGAGTAGCAACCCACTACATCGACTCCTCCTCCCTCCCTGACCTCGAAGCTCGTCTCGCCGAGCTGCGATTCAAAGACCACGACTCGCACCACCAACGCCTCCTAATCATCAACGAGACCATCGAGGAGTTTACAACTGGCCTACCGCACGACAAACACCCAACCAAGTCCACCGTCGGCGGCAATACCCGCCAAGCAATTGACTACGCCTTCCAGCCTTTGAACAGCCTCAACGACGTTCTCGACGCCCTCCAGGGTCTGGCTCTGAATTCAAACGGCAACACACCACCGGATGTCCAAGATTGGGCTACCAAGACCCGCAAAACCATTCTCCAACGTTCTCCTACCTCGGTAGCAGTAACTTTTCGCCAACTCCATGAAGGCCAACGCTGGAACATCGCGCACACCTTTCGTAAGGAACACGTGATTGCCTCAAAATTCATGGAACACCCCGATTTCATCGAGGGCGTCTCCGCCCTCCTCATCAACAAGCCCAAAACCACGCCCAACTGGTCCCCACCTTCCATTCCCGAAGTCAGCGAGAAGGTCATGGACGAATTCTTCGCTCCCGAGCCGACACTGCAGCTACTCAACACGGGTGCTAATGCAGCATACAGGGACTACCCACACGCCTGGACGAGCCTGCCGTCAGACCTGCAGGTGCAAGGGGTTGTGCAGAGGAGCCGCTCAAGCCGGCAGAAGGTGGTGGAAGATTTTGTGCAGCGGTACAATGGCAAGCAGGGTGTCAAGGAGAAGGTGGAGGACATTGTGCATCGAAAGTGCGTGCTGGGTAGCGATGGAGCGCTTGCTTGGAAGAAGTAAGGCTTGTATGAGTAAGCACATGCGTTTGTCGTCCATCCTAGTGCCTACCTGCAGGCTCGTCTCAAGTCAAGATCCAAAAATTCCCGCGCTGAATCAATAAGCTTCCATCCTATCGAGCCAAGCTACATTTGTTGGTAGTCAAGCCCCCAAATTCACGGTGCACTCCACCTCTCCTGGTTCAGACGCTGTTCTTGCCCGCGGGCTGCTTCGCACGGATATGCTCATTCATCCTTGTCGTCAGAGCTCGTGGAGGAGATGCAAGCAATTCTCACCAACTCACCGCGAAGGCAGAGTCATACTAAAGCTGGGGCCTGCCTTACCAAGACGCAGCCAAGCTGTGTCTTGCAGCTTGATGCTCATAAGAGTACAGTCTATTACGTCTTGCCAGCAGATCTCCGCGGCATAGAAGCTTTTGAAGTGCTAGCGGCATGGTTCAATACCTGTACCAGCAGATTTCTTGAACAAGAAGCCTTCGAAATGTTGGCTGCACGCCCTCAGACATGAACATCACGGTGTCACCCCGAGTCGATGATCGCCGATTACCCGGTCATCTCATTGCGTAGTAGCTGGCCAGAGAAGTCGTTTCATCTAAGACTTTTCGGTAAGGCATGTGTTAGCTCGTGATTCGAGAACAAAGAGCTTTCGCGGGCAGGAGGATTTCGACAGCTAGCATTGGGAAATGCTGTGCGGCGATGGTGGCCACGACTGTATCCTTCATCGCCGATGACCCGTTCGTTAGCTTGGATGTTGTAAAGGTCAGGCAAGTCACTCCGTTTATAGCTTCTGGAAAAGGCATATACCTTATTGGCTCGCAATGCAGCGACAGACAACTCCACGGCATAGGCTTCCCGGGCGCCAGGTATGCGGAGGGCTCCGAGGCGTCCTAGGCAATGTGAGCTTTTCAGGGTGATGGTCGGAGAGTGCTCTGCAGGCCCTTAGTTGGCATTCAGCTGTTGTCGCCCGTCGAATCGCTGTGCCGAGCAGAGCATGCTGGCGAGGTGCGAATAGGGAGCGGCGGTTGTAGAGGACAGCCTCAGGCCAGGTTTGCATTTTGTGTCAAGACCAAATGCATTGTTCTTCAGCAAAGTAAGCACTTTGCCGTTTCCAGGCTATCACTAGAGAGCGCTCTGCAGCCTTTCACGCATTTCCCAGCTCTTGTTGTCAAGTCGCTGTACCGCGGAAAAAGCCGTTAGCGAGTGGGACGACCGCGGCTGTAGACAAGTGAAGCATAGTCGACCTGCATTCTGCATTTTGTACCGAGATCGAGTGTCTTGCAGCGATCGCATTGATTGCATTCGCGGTGGCCGCGTTGACGGCATGTGCATTGATTGGAGGATCCAGGCAGGACAGGAGGGCATGGGGTCAAGCTGCTGTCTTTAGGTAACAAGTTGTCCACCGTCCCTGGATGCATTGAGGTGCATACTGCACCTGGGCCGTCTACCAAGGGCGTGAAGACCCAATGGTAACCTCAGGCTGACATCTCTGTGAAGTAGAAGACTTTGAACAATGCAAGCCAAGTCGCACTAAGGCGTTCAAGCTCGTCCGGGTGCCCGGACGCATGTGTTGTTGGCCCTCGGCAGATAATATCAAGATCAAACATAGCAAGGGCGCCCTTAACAGACGATGTCGTTGTTTTTGGGTCTTGCCACGCAGAGAAGAGCGCAAGCAGGATCCATTGGCCAGAACCTAATCGGCACGGCGTCCTGGATGTTCTTGGAGCTGTCCTTGTCACGCACCGTGGTAGACTGAGCTTGTAACTGTATATGACTGGTCGCGGGTTGCATGAAGACCTTATGAAGATTCCATCAAAAGCCAACATTCGAACCATCAATCCAGGATAATCGTCCAGGATGGCTCTTGGCGTCGCCTCGTGTTGAAGTCTACCACGTGGATTTAGAATTCGTGACGATGCTGGGAGCCTCTGTTACTTCGTGCAACTGTATCGCCAAAAGGCGTCGAAGAGTCGTTTTTGTGTTCGAGACGTATGTGCAGGGTGAGCAGAATGCCAACGGCGCGGCAGACAAGATGCAGGACGAATCTTGAGATCGAGCACCAACGCGGCACGACGGTATTGATGTCGCTCGCGGGGCGTGGGGAGAGCAGTCTATAAGTATGCGTGTTTCCTACTCCATTGCCGTCTCGATATTCCAGCAGATCAAAGACAGGAGCAGCCTGAGAGCAACTTCCCCGGGATCTTCAATTCTCACGATCGTTCAAGCACTCGTTCAAAGTCACCATCAACAACATTTCATCATGAAATCCACCACTACCATGGCTTTCATCTGCTCCGTCCTCGGCGCCAGTGCTGCCGCCCTTCCTGGCGGATAGGGCAACGAGAACGGCCGGGGTGGCAACCCCAGTTACAAGGAAAACTCCGGCTACGGCTATAAAGAAGGCTCCGGCTATAAAAAGGGATACGGTTATAAGGAAGGCTCCAGCTACAATGAGGGCTACGGTTCCAAGAGAGGCTACGGTTCCAATTCCAAGGGAGGCTCGGGAGAAAGCGGCGGCTGCGAAACTAATCAGCAGGGCTACTGTTGCAACAGTGCCGCTCTGGTAGACTTGTCGCTCCCCTGTAGCGTTTTTAAGAGAAGCCACGCGAAGTCCAATTAACGAACACGTGCAGTGGGAGACACCTGCGATGCCAAGACGTATTGCTGCGACCAGGCGCAGTCGGTGAGTCTAACGCAAAATGCCAGGACCATACTAAGCGGCGCAGCTGACTCGTGCCAGGGTCTCATCAACGTCAACATCCTCAATACCAATTGTGGCGGGAAAATCCTTTAGGTGATGGACCGAGCATGCGATGGCTGTCCAAATATGTCAGCAGGTTGATAAAGCGGGCTTACGAGACACCCGAGGCAGGCGGTTGGACTGTGAGGGTTTTGATTTCATTTGACCACATGGTAAGGCCCGACGCCGTAGCGAAAATATTATGGCGATTTGTTTTTCGGGTCTCGGACGAGTTCTGCAGTCCCAAGCATCGGGCGTTTCAGGCAAGAATTGCCATCCACATCGCTGGTCGCGTAGCTTCTGTCACCTTGTACGACGGCCGGCCAGGTTGGCATAAGTGAATAACCACGGGCATAGCGAGAGTTTCTAACAATGCCGGTAGAATGGCGCCGGCAGACGGCACTGAGCATTCCATGCTGGAGTTGTGTATCAGGCGCCGTAGTAGCTTACCGCGCGAGCGTTGACCATGCAGAAGATACGTCAGGAGACTCTTGGGGACGAGGTGTAAGCTCTCTCGAGGTCTATGTCATTTTTAGTCGCTTGGGTTTTCAGTGGGAAGTCCGGTGGGTGAGCATGAGGCTCTTGAATGCCACCTGCATGCTCCATCTTGTATGCTTCGCCATTCTGCCCTTTCCCACACCATATGCTTGCTTTTTGCCCAGGGCAGTAGTAGTGGTCAAGATAGCGGAAGCAAGAGCTAGGGAGGCAAAGGAGGTGGACCTGAGGGTGTGATTGGAGTGGTATATCTGGGAACATCGTTCCTCATGTTACGCATCCGCTTGTGCGGTGTGCGGCAGTCTCGACTTCATGTCGTCGACATGCATGACATAAACCGAGATGCCGAAGACGAGGATGTGATTCAACTTGCATTGTCCTTCGGATCCCTCATGTCAACACAATGAGTTTCCTCAAGCCGTCGGCGGCCATCAGGAAGGGAGTGGCCGGCCTGGCTACTGACACCACACAATCCACCCGCTCTCATGCCTCAAGATGCATTTCACAGTCAAATGCCAGGGCCGATGACAGCAATGGCACTTCCGTAGCACCGAGGCTTCAATTGCCAAAGCAGCAACACTCAGAGGACGTCTTGAAGCTCGCTCGTCTTGCGAATGATGCTCGCCACAACGACCAGCAACTCACACAATTACTGATCAAGACTGACCCCCCCCTGGATCAAGCAAAAGCCTACCGAGTCGCGGCAGCGATATGCCACCTCCGCATGCAAGAAGGTGAGCGTCCTATCGGCCGCAAAATCGGTTTCACCAACCGCAACATCTGGTCGGAGTACAATATCGACGCATCAAATTGGTCGTACATCTACAACACAACAAAGCAGGACATCCGCACGGATTGCAAGAAGCAGAGCAGCCAACCAGTCAATATCATGGAGATGTCAAACTTGGAGCCAAAGCTGGAACCGGAAATCATCCTGCATTTGGCCAAGAAACCGAACAGCGGGATGACCGATGTGCAGATATTGCATTGCGTGGATTGGGTGAGCCATGGCTTCGAGATTGTGCAGTCGATTTTCCACGGGTGGAAGTTCTCCGCTGCTGATACAACGGCGGCGTTTGCGCTGCACGGGAGGCTCCTGATCGGGGCGAAGGTGCCGGTTGCGAAGCTTGGTGGCTCCAGCGAAGATGTGGTGAAGAGGCTTGAGACGTTCAAAATCTCATTGTCGAAGAATGGCGAGGTGGTAGATCAGGGCGGCGGAGGTAATGTGCTGGGAAGTCCTATCGAGGCGCTGAGGCATCTTTGTGGGCTTTTGGAGCAGGATGAGCATAATGCGCCACTGGTTGCGGGAGAGACGGTGACGACTGGGACGCTGACTCGGGCATGGGAGCTGCAGGATGGAGAGGTGTGGAGTACGGAGGTGGAGGGCATCGACCTGCCTGGGTTGCAGCAGACATTTCGGATACGGGACTGATGAGGGCCATGTGAAGATTCACGGTGACTGGTTCGTGATGGGAAGCCAATATCGAACCAGAAGTCATTACTGGGAGGCTGCGGGCATCACCTGGACAGCGAGTGAGGACTTAGAGATGAGAACAAAGTGCATCACTACCCAGATGCAAAGTTCTTGCTGGACCGCAGCTGATCGCGAGGGCACTACATGTTGGCCACGAGTAGCGCGGCCAACGAAATTTCACCCAGTGTTTCCAACATGCGAGGATGCAGGAACTAAACAACAATGTGTAGCGATGGTCACATTTAGCTGACCCGCATTGCGTGACAGCTGCGCGAGACGGCCAGCGTCTCCTTCGTGGATGAAATGCAAGTCTGCGGCGTCGAAGCGCTGGTCAGTGCAAG
The DNA here is from genome assembly GCA_010093825.1 of Teratosphaeria nubilosa. Taxonomy (NCBI): domain Eukaryota; kingdom Fungi; phylum Ascomycota; class Dothideomycetes; order Mycosphaerellales; family Teratosphaeriaceae; genus Teratosphaeria; species Teratosphaeria nubilosa. The sequence goes on from ML995853.1 coordinate 32,954, forward strand.
GCAGTTGCTCGTCGAATGGTGCCATGACGGGGAAGCTTGTGCGAATCGGGCAGGAGCGGCCTGATCGACCGCAAGGTCGCCTTCCCAGCTGCTGAAGGGCGCTGATGAGGGGTCGAAGAGAATTCCAGACAGCTGCGCAATCTGATGTGATCGCTGAGGTTCAGGGGAAGATGGTATCATCGTGTGTGAATGTGAGTGTGAGCGTGGTTTAGCTTGGCCATAGTTACTCTTACAAAGCAACTGCTGCTCACCGCGTCATACAATGAACCCTTACTGCACTATCGTAGAGAGATGGAATGAGCAGGTCTTGAGCCTGGCACAGTAGCCATCATTCTGCCATGTTCTTGTCACATCAATGGGATGGTCTCAGCACGAGACTGATGGAGTCATCGGTGCACAAGCAAGAGAATGCACCGAATAATGCATCTGTGCGAGCAACCCGTGCGAAGCTGACCAGATCCATTTTCACTCGACCGCGTCAATATAAGACTGTCAAGATACATGTATCCACGTCACCATATCGAGGTCAACATTGCGACGGGCCAAGCGTCAGGGCAGTCGAGCAGTTTACTGAGCGACGCGATGACTGCGTTAGTGTGGCTGGCTGTAAATGCAGAAGGATGATGGAGACCGGGGAAAAGGAAAGCTGACGAAAAGAAAGGAGACTGCAAGATTGGTATTAGAACGAAAATCGGGTTCGATTCCACCTTGACGGATATCATACTACTTAGCTTTCATGATGGCTCAGGCTCAGCAGTTGCAGCAGCAGCTTCTTCCCGCCTAATCTTCTCCTCCAACCTCCTCTTCTCCGCATTCTTCAGTCGCATCATCATAATCTCGTCGCCGGCAGGCGTGTTCGGGCCTTTCGGCGTGCCACCCGGTGTACCCCTGAAACTCGCAAAGGAAGGCACGCGCTTCAAACCATGCCCGTCCACCTGAGGGGTGCTCGGGCCCGCAGCGGACGCCTCGAAAATGGCCGTGCGATCTTTGACGGGAGTGCGAGGACGAGCTTTGGGAACGTACTCTGGCTCCTTGCCTGACGCCCAGCCGACGTGCTCGAACATGCTCCAGGTGGCAGGGTCGTGTTTGGCCAGGTTGTCGAAGTCGGAGATGGCGGCGTGGGCACCGACGATGCTTTTGAAGACTAGGACGGCCGTCACGTAGGGGATTCTGTGCTTCTCGCCTTCGATTTTGATCTTCTTGTCGCGGAGGATGGCTTCTTCGATGGGGCCGAAGCGGTCGAAGAGGGAGGTGATGCGATGACGGTCGAGATGCTCGGTTGATGCATCTTTTCTGAAGCGCAGCGTCACTGATCGGTCGAGTTCAGGAGTGCCGTTCGACGGGGCGTTCGCAGTGCCATCTTGTTGAGCGTCATCGTGCTTTCCGTCCTCCTCGTGCGCCAGTGCCGCCTTCCTCAGCTGCTCCTCGCGCTCCTTCCGCCTCCTCTTGCCGTCCTCGGCCAAGCGGCTCAGCTCGCGCTCTAACTGCTCCTCGGCGTCGAGGTGGTCTCGCTTCCGCTTCAATGCACCTGACTCGCGCCGTTCCAAGTCGTCCTTCATCCACTTGCGCCTTCCCTCGTACACGGCCTGGCGCTGCTGCTTCTCCGCTCGAGCCCGCCGCGCATGGTCGTACAGTTCGCGCACGCCCGGCTCACACAGCACATCTTGCGCGAGTTGCAGCACATGGAACTTCTCCAGCGCTTCTGTGTTGCTGGGGCCGACTTTGTCGGGATGGTACTTTAATGCGCTCTTGCGCCACGCCCGCCGGATGTCATGCTCGCTGGCGCTCTCGCTGACGCCCAGCAACTCATAGAAGTCCTGCGACGAGTTGAGGGCGTGCGCCTTGAGATCCCCGTCGGCCATTGTGTATGTGGATTGTGAAAAGGTGAGAGGCGCACGAGTCAGGTGGCTAATGTGATCGCCATTCCGCCGTCGATCATGTCTTGGCGTGGCTGATGCTGAGCTCCGTCAATAAACATCAACATTAACTAAAACCTGCCACTTTCAGTAATCATCCGTTCAACATCAATCCACCCTCTTCACCCACATCCCTCAATCATCACCAAACTCCGATCGCGCGTCCATCAATCCATTTTGCGGTCGTCTACCGGACTCTTGTAGCTGCTGCCACTGCGCGCGGCTGCCCATCCGCTGCCACACACCCGCCCGCTGCTCATCACTGACCGCGCGATGCACAGTCGGACATATTCTAATCATGGCCGAAACAGATATTGCGAGTATGAGCCTACTTGACTGGCTCGACGACCTGACCGTCCGCTTCCTCCTCAACCTCCCGGCCTCTGAGCTGGAATCCGTGCCGCGCCTGTGCTTTCAGGTCGAGGAGGCACAATGGTTCTACGAAGACTTCATCCGCCCCGCCGCCGCCGCAGCCGGCAATCCGCTGCCGAGTCTGCAGTTGCGGCCGTTCTGTCTGCAACTGTTCCAGCACTGCCCGCTGCTGAGCGGCTTCACCGACGCACAGCACATTGCCGCGTACGAGGAGTTTTTGGCGTACAAAGTGCGGGTGCCGGTGCGGGGCGCCATACTACTCGATCAGAGCATGGACAAAGTCTTGTTGGTCAAGGGCTGGAAGAAGGGCGCCAGTTGGTCCTTCCCGCGCGGCAAGATCAACAAGGACGAGAAAGACTTGGATTGCGCGATCCGTGAAGTCTACGAAGAGACCGGTTATGATATTCGTCAGGCCGGCCTGGTCGCCCCGGAGGACGAGGACAAAGTCAGGTACATCGATGTCACCATGCGCGAGCAGCACATGCGACTGTTCATTTTCCGCGGCGTGCCTCTCGACACGCACTTCGAGCCGGTCGCAAGGAAAGAGATTAGCAAGATCGATTGGTACAACATCAAGGACTTGCCGGGCTTCAAGAAACAAAAGTATGGCAACGACACTCAACAGGCGAACAAGTTCTACATGGTTGCGCCGTTCTTGGGGCAAATGAAGAAGTGGATCAACGAGCAGAGAAGGAACGACGCCAAGAAGAGGCCTGCAAGTGGAGTCTATGCTGGCGAGAATACGATTGTCGAAGCTCTGGACGAGGACACAGACGCAATAGTGGAAGAAGGCGAGGCAGGTGGAGGCGTGCCTACCGCAGAGGTCGACAAGGCGGATGCGTTGAAGAGGTTATTGAGCATCGGCGGACCTCTCATGCCCGAAGCTGCTCCACAACAGCCCTCCGCTTCGAACGGGAATAGCTTGCTTGCTCTGCTTCAAGGCGGAGGGCCGAGGGTCCCGCAAACGCCTCTGGAGCAGGTCGATGCGTTCCCGCAACAGCCCGAGACGCCGCAGCCGCATCATCCAAGGCATCCGTCGGTGGGCTTCCAGCAGAATGTACCTCAATTCCCATTCAGTCCGCAGCGCCTACAGGAAGAGCAGCAGCGCAACTTCTCTGTCCCGACGCCAGGTGTCTTGGAACCAAACGGCTTTCCTGGGCAGCAACCGGCACATGCCTTCCAGCAGCCGTCCCACGCACATTATTTGCAACATCAGCTGCAAGAGCAGAGACACAGTCTGCCAGGAGGTCCTACACCCACGCCACAACATGCTCATCAGAATGGGACGCCGTTTGGTGGTCAAACGATCCAGCAACAAGGACAGTCCGGAATGCAACAGCAACATTGGCATCCCCAGCATGTTAGGAACATATCTGATGCGTTGGATGTGCAAGGCACTCAAGGTGCAATCCGTGCTGGACCTTCGGCGCCTAATGCCGAGCAGCTCCCAGTTCCAAAGCTCAACGCCCAGGCTATGAATCTACTTAGTGCATTCAAGAGTGGTAGCAATGCGTCTGTCCCTGCTGCGTCGAAGACGAACTTGGCGCCAAGACAGGCAAGCGTGCATCAGATTGCGTTACTTGATCTGCTTCAGAAGAAGACATCCTCGCAACCGACACCTACGCCTTCCACTGCATCATCGAAGAACGAAATTGGGTCTCCAATGCCCGAGCAAGTCGCAGAGCCGCCGCCGCAGAAACCGAGACAAGCGATCCTAAACGAAATCACACGGACATTACCTGCTAAGCTGAAGCCCAAGAAGCCAGCTCCGTCACGATCACCCACACCACCACAGCCGCAGGCAAAGTTAGAAATGGTGGCTGCGATTCCGACGGATGCCCAGATTGCGAAAGATATGTCGAGGCAACCTCTGTACGACCCGGCACACCCGAAGCAATTCGTCCGTCCAAGCGCGGGGTCTGGTAAGCCCGCAGAAGGGACCACAGATTCGCAGGTCAAGATTATGCAGCGTGCACCTCAACAGGAGCGGCCACAGCCACAACCAAGTCCTCGCTCGCCTAAGCAAACAGGCAAATCTCCTAAGCCCAAGGCAACCTCGCCTGCCCGTGCCAAGGGTACGGAAAATGGCGTGCCAAAGCCTGCATTCACCATTCTTCCTCGCCCAAGCTCGGCAGCAAGGGCTGCTATGAAGTCACCTAGTCCACTTCCTCCGCCTATTCCGCTGAGAAACGAGACTTCGGCTCCTGCTAGTGTACAGCTGCTGAAGCGGCCGGAAAGCGTGGATCCAGTCACTGTTCAGAAGGCAGCTGAAGCAGTTGAAGACCTGAATGGAGTGGGTGGCTCCAACGGCGATAAGAGAGGACAGTTGCTTGCGTTGTTCGGCAAAACGCCTGTCGCCTCTCCCAGCCCGCCAGCCGCACAAAAGCAGCAACCACCGCCGCCCCAAGCGGACCAAAGCAAGAAGAACAGTCTACTAGGGCTGTTCAACGCGGGCTCGCTTGCTACCCCGATACCTCCGTCTACAGTCGCCTCTCCTTCATCGCATAATCAGGAACTACAGCCGCCTCCCGCGCCGCTCATGGTGCCATCCAGGCACGCAAGCAGTCAGAATATTACGCGCGCTCAGACCCCTCAAAACCTCCTCCTCGACCTTTTCACCAAACCGGTGGCTCCTCAAAACAGTCCCGCGACACCCATCTCGCCTTTCACCCTTGGCACGCCGGTGCACGCCCGCCATGTCGGACATGGACACGATACTCGAGGCAGTGTCTCGAGTCTCGGCAGCGGCAATCCGATGCAGACGCAGAATGCGACCAGAAGCCTTCTTGGCAGCTTGACACTGCCTGGAGAAGTGGAAGGTGGCGTGATTGCTGTTGGTAGCAGGAAGACGAGCGTTGGTAGTGTTGGGGCAAGCACGCCAGCGGAGGCGAATCGGGATTTCTTGAGGAGCTTCTTGAATGGAGTGGCAGAGAAGGAGGGATATGGAGGGGCTGGTAAGAGGATCTGAGGCGATGCGATGGATTGCGGAAGCGGGTGTGTGGAGATGGAAAGCATTTCTTTGCCTGAAGACCCGCCAGCACATTTCAGCGTTGCTGATGTAGAATGAAGTCGCCGAGAATATCAGTACCCTTCGCACATTGCGGCATCCTGCCCCACGGTCTCAATTCGCACGGGCCGCGATGCTCCAAGGCTCCGAGGAGACGCAATGGCTTCTGTGGGCTCTGGATGCATTTGCGGGTCTTGAGAGGGCTCGCTAGAGCGCATGAGCAGGGCAGGAGGCATGGTATATATTTGAGCGACGAAGTGGATGCTGAGGCGAGGGAGCAAGCACTGGAGAGGGTGAGGCTTCTCACGGACATTTGCTTACATCTGGATATTGCGAGCATCGGGCATCGGAGAGCGGATTTTGTACCAGCTACTCGAGTTTCCTGTGCCGAAATCTTTCAGCCATAGCCCTCTCAGTCATCACGTGTTCCTGAAGATCGACCGGCGATTGACGAACAGGACGATCTGCCTTGAAGAGCGCCTGTTTCGTTGGTCCTCAGCATTGATGTAGGCGAAATCCAAGACGTGATAAGAAAAGGTGTTGTGAGCACTAATGAAGCAGAATCGTCGACACTGAAGCACACCACCCGGCTTGTGGAACCCCAGTCGGCAACCGATGCTTCCATGTGACAGGACACCCAGGACCCACGTGAATATCATGTTTCGGCCTTACAGCGATCATGTAGAAGAGTGAGACTGACAATCGCCACATGTCTCGCCACAATCTCTCTCTCTCCAATCAGCCACAGCAGTCTGATCCCCAGATGTCTCATCAACACCCGTACAGTATTAATACACACGTCAATCCCAACCTCTCACCTCCAAACCTCAGCCCATACCCGCGCCAACTACTTCCCTCTCCAACATGACCCCGCCATCCCTCCTCACAACCACAGCTCTCCTCACCCTCCCGTTTCAGCAGCAGGCGCACCAACCGAAACCAAATGCACGCCCGCTACATGGCCCGTACGCTGTCTCCCTCCCTTCCCTCCCTCCCTACCCACAGCCCCGCACTAACCCCTCCAATAACTAGGGCCCCGGCAACTGCCTCTCAGAAGACGGAGGCGGATGTCTAGTCTACTGCTGGCTTCACGTAAGTGATTCCCCCTACTCTACTCTGAGCTTTTGTCAGCGATGCTGATGGAGCTGTGTGATAAGTAGTGTCGGTCGACGTACACGGGGCATTCGAGTTGTTGGGCCCGGGCGGACAGAGGGTATGATTGCTGGTGTGGGGGGTCGTGAGGTGCGAAAGGGTGGGGAATTTCTGGTTCGTTCGCAGAGTAGAGGGTGGTGGTCTTTTGCGCTGGGGGATGGGGGCAGAGGATATTGTGCTTTGGAGTTGAGGTGGGCTGGTGCTAGGACCAGGCTAGTAGGCCGACAAATGATTCCCAGCGGCAGATACCGCTCCAAGCTCTTGTTCAGAGCTTTCGCTTGCGCAAGAATGGATTAGGTTATCTACGAGCTTCCCAGATGGCCTCTATATGGTGAGTATGCCAGGAAGTACACACTGCCTGGAGATCGTCAATGCAGCTCGAGGCCTGATTGGTATGCATACGCGCGGACGTCAAAAGGTACAGTCAGTGCCCACTTTCAGCCTGTATTACAGATTCCTCAACATAGATCCCATGCACCGTCGACTCAAAGAAAGGGGATTCGAACCGGTGATCTTGATTGCACGATTGTTGGATCGATCCATCTATTCATCCTGTGGATTGGGTTAGATCTGAGTCGCTGATCCATCCGGATACTGCCGTTGGCTGTTAGACGGACTAGATCGTGGCCTGAGATCCATCCATATCCATCCTGGCGGACTAGAATCAAGGCAATTAATCAGCTATGGCGGAGACAGCGGGGCACCCGTATAGTCACAGATAGGCAGTCTGTGACTATGACTGCAACATCCGAGCTGTTCGGATTCCCATCAAGGCGATCACAAAATCAACAACGCTCGACACCGAAACCCCCTTCCTCAGAATCCAAGCTACAACATCTTCTGGATCAACGCACCGTAGGCGTTTATCCACCCTGGCGCAATGGGCGAAAGGATCCTGGGATACGTGGTCGAGGTTCCGCAAGTCGAGGCAAGCAGTCTCCTACTCGGCTCTGTACGGGAGCAAGGTATCTCGAGCTGTGGAAGCGAAGTATCATAACTTCGATCCTCGACAACAGCGGATATGAGGTGTCGTAAAGAGTGAATAGAGTCGCAGCGAGTGTGGCTCAGTCTGGGAAATCCAGCTATCTGAGCCGAGGCCTTGGGGATGATTGAGCGGTAAGTGGTGTTGGAATCTCGTAATCACGATCTTGTCGCCGTACTGGAGTAGGGACGATGATCTCATTCGGATGCAATAAGACGTGGTCCCGATGGCTGAAGTTTGGGACTTTGGAGATGCTTGGTCGCCAGAACTCGGTATCTCGCCTTTAAGCAGGAGACGCATAACTATGTTACTAACAGTAGGGATAAAGAAGTTTCCTCATTAATCACCAGGCGGAAGATAACACGGTCTGCACCTAAACTTCCCTTTTAAGCTTATGAATCTGCTCCGCTGGTGAGGGGCATGGAATGAGCTCCAACCATCCTGCAACAAAACCCGCAGATCGGAACGCGAAGTCCAAGCCGAAGCGTGTATGCGAAATCGAGGGAATTGAAGTCCGAATTGATCCGCATCATTCTGTCCTGGCTGTCTGAGTGTCAGCATAAATGAGCATTGACCTACGCTATGCAGAATTCAAGCTGACTTCGTCCACCCTTTCTCCGCTAGCAAATGCACAGTAATCAGATTCTCAAGCGACAGGGGAGCGCCTCGCTTTGTGGTTCATGAGTATGTCGTGCTCTGCCTGCTGTCAAATGGTTTCCGCCGCGTTGACCCCAGATATCACCAATAGCTAGGCCTCAGAAGGTAACCTGTTGCAGGTTCTGTGGTGCCGAACCGTTCATTCCATCATCGCTCATACGTCTGTCTTTCGTCCCTCATCGCTAATCTCTCATTCCTCTCCCCTCTCCCCTCCACGCTCACTTCCGACTCCTCCTTTTTACCCTGCCGATTATCGAACGCCCTCTGCCTCTGCCGATTATTCCAATTCAACGTCCGACTGATACTATCCACCCAGTCCTCACTCCTGCGATCCAGGGGCAGTACACTCAGGAACGGGAAGCGACTGGCAGAAATCGTCACGTAATCTCCAGGTTTCAACTCGGTTCTGCACGCAAATTAGCACGACAGACAGGCTTGTGGAAGATGCGTGATTGTAACATACCGCTCTTTCCCATCAAACGACGTCCAACAGCTGGCTCGCGCATCATACGGAACACCGAGACGCAATACTATCGTGTCTGGCAATATGATTGGGCGGAAGGAGAGGGTGTGTGGTGCGATTGCCGTGACGAGGATGACCGGGTTATCGGGATGGCATAAACTCCCTCCCGCTGCGAGGTTATACGCCGTACTACCAGTTGGTGTAGCGACACAAACACCGTCCGCTTGCACTGTCGTAAAGTGCTCTTCGTCTCCAAAGACCTCGATACTGCTCATGGTCGGGTTTGGGCCGCGATCGAGCACAATATCGTTAAGGATGTTGTGAGTGCCACACGGATGATGGGTGTTGACGTCGTCCTGCTGGTCGCCAATGAGTTCGTCTACCAGATCTCTTGACCTTTGCTCGTCCTCGTCGTTTCGTTCCCGCGATCGCATGATGGTAGTCTCGAAGCGCAGTCGCAGGGAGACTGTCACGCCCTTTTCGAAAGCCGTGTGTAGGATATGTGGGTAGTTGTCGAAGTCAAACTTGGTCAGGAAACCGAGGGAACCTAAGGCGAAGGACATGACGGGTGGGACGATTCGTTGGAACAGCCAGGATGCATACAATACCGTGCCATCGCCACCTAATGCCAAGGCGATTTCGAAGATATGAGGCTTTTTCTTACACATCTCGTTCGTCCAGTATCTTATCCGGTCTTTGTAATTCTCCGCGTCCTTGGCGATAAGACGGTCGGCATCAAACACGTTATTCGTCCTCATCGTCTCCTCCACCCAGACGATATAATCCTTGCCGTCTTCATTCTTCTGCCTGAGTAACCATTCGGTCAGATCTCTCGTCTTGGCAATCAACGCCTGATCATGCGCCTTGGTCAAGAGGAAGACATTGCGCACTTTCAGCAACAGCCGCAAATGACCCAATCGCTTCGACAAGTCCCTGATGCCAAACGCCATATCGGACAGCTGCTTCTTGGTCAGCAGCCGGCTCTGCGTGTGGCGGTTGGTGCCGTCATCGTCGTGCGGCGTCGGCGTATCTTTGTCCGCCGGCTTCTGGGAGGAGATGCCTTCGGAGCTCGGCGTCCAGTGTCCATCTCGCGAGCGCTCTTCGATCAACGAATGCACGAAGCAAGACGTACTCGACCGCTTCGACCCCGGACGGACGTTCTTCCTCGCCGCCGAGCCGGAGTCGGGCGGCGGGACCATCGATGCGCGTCGCCGCTGGGCGTGGTGCTGGTCAAAGACAATCTCGATGTTTTGCTCCTGCGCGCTGCCGTCCGAGTCGCTGCCGTCGTGGTTGGCATCGTATTCTCCCACGTCTCGTTCGCGATGATCCTCACCGTTGATTGTTGCTGAGTCGTGCATTGCGGAAGACATGGGGACTGAATCTTGACGCAGCGGCGGCGCCCTGTCTTACAATGAATACATCTATCACCTCGTCAACCGCTGTTTAAGCAATGACGTTTAGTTGCTTCATCAATTCCGCGGCTCCTGATTAAGCTCGCGCTAGCCTCCTTATCGATTATGCGCCGTCGATCTGGGGCAGGGGTCCAAATCGATATATCAGATCTGCAAGACACATGATTTGCCGCAGGTGAGACCGCGTTGGAAGAAGCTACCGCCAACGCAACTAAGCTCCATCCGGAAGGCACGGAAAACCACTTCCACAAATTACGGAATCATCATGCCCCACTACACCACAACCCCCTGGCGCCACCCCTCCGACCTCCTAACCCTCCGCTCCCACCTCTACCCCGACCCCCCCTCCCCAACCCCTCCCGACTCCACCTCCCGCCACCACCAAATCACAGCAATAACCCAAATCCACGCCTACAAACTCCGCTCCCCCAATCTCCCACACGCCATAGAATCCACCGCCCTGCTCCTCGACAGCCTGCACCACCACACCACCACCATCCCCCAAAACTCCCCCCACAGCATCCGCGCCGTCTACGCCTCCGCTTTCACGCGCTTCGTCACGGGATTCGCGGATATAGGCCGCGCGAAGAGTGGGCGGCTGGCCGGGCCGGAGAACCAGAGGAGTATGCTGCAGGTGGCAAGGGGGATTGGGATGCCCGAGGAGTTTGTGGCGTTGCGGCATGAGGTTACGCATGAGGAGTTGCCTTCGGTGGGGAGGTTGCGGAAGGCGGTGCTGGCCGGGTTGGAGTGGTTGTGGGAGGTTTACTGGTCGAGGTTGGCTGAGGAGGACGGGGTGGATGAGGTGGTGGGGGAGGGGGTGAGAGAGGAGATGAGGAAGGTGTTGAAGGGGTATCGGGGTGCGAGGCGGGAGGGTTTCAAGGGAAGGAAGAAGCAGTCCGAGGATGATCTCGTTGGCTTCTACGAGCAGATTCATGCATTACTTGCGCCTGGCGCAGCGAGACTAGAGCTACTGGCTGCTGTCCTCATTGACGAGAAGTTACTTTTTCCGTCGAGCAGAGTGTAAGCCTGCTTGCCACCATTTAATCATGACCTTGCTGACACTCCCCAGCCTCGGCGCATCAATGGAAGGCGCTTTCAAGATCTGGGATGAGCTCTTGACCGCCATCGACCAATCAGTCTTCCAATCCAGATCGAATTCTCTTACATCGCTGCTCGCGAAAAATCTGCTCGAGGATCTCCCATCACACACCACAGAGTCCGACGTAGACGCAGAGAATATCTACCTCTGGCTCCTCCATCTCATTGAATCTCAGACTCATCGAGAAGTGAGGGCGGAAGTGATGAAGTACTGCTGTCTGCACAGCAGCTACTGGACCGAGCGACTGGGCGAAAAGCTCCTTTCGACCGGGGATGAAAGCTTCAGGGAGGATTGGGAGGACCTGCTGGAAGCAAGCAGAATAGCCAATGGCGCGCCTGAGCAAGGGACGCAGGGTGGAGCCGCCGATGACGAGGAGGAGATGAGTGAAGCGGGTGCTGCTGCCGCCGAGCCTGATCGCGAGCTCAATTCCACCTCATCGCATGATGCAGGCTACAGTATGGGTGGTGGATGGAGGCTAGCAGCCGTGCAACCTAGCGTACCCATCGGCGTAGTATCGTAATCGAGAAGCCAATGGAATGCAGGAGACGCTTCCATCAGCACTCGTGCCAGGCCAAGACTCCCGGCAGAAGGAGCCCGACTGTTTCGCCATTGTTCTAAGAAAGGCATAGTGTGCTTGTCGATGCGACCCTCGCGCGGGCGACGCTATCCGGTAATATCGGCGAGTTGAGCCCATGGTCGCTGAGCTTGTGACGCTTTCAAGATCATTGCACGGCCCATGGCCAAGCTTCGTCTGTTCTGCCGCTGCGAGCAGCTGCCACTCCACCTGCTGGTAAACAAGCCAATCTCTTAGAAGACAAAGCCTGCACAAAACCATCCATCCCATTACTTTCAACCTCCTCCCGCCTTAAGCGCATCCTCCCTCTCCACAACCCCCTCCCCAAACCTAAGCAAATAAATCGTCTTCCCGGGCCACAGCTCATCCCCCTCGCCCGCCCAATGCGCACTCACCCCCTCCATAGCAAACCCACTCGCGTCACACACCCCCTCCACGATCCCCGCCACAAACGCCGCGCAATTCAACTGACTCATCTCCTTCGGAATACTGATATACGTATTAACCACGGGCTCGTGATCAATAATCATGTACTCGTTCCTCTTCGTGGTGCTCTGCTCCAGCGCATCTGCGGACCGCCCGAAGAGGTGCCGGAAGAGCGTCGTGTGGATGAATTGCAGCAGGTCGAGGAGACGCGTCGGCCTGCTCGCGCCCACACCCGCACCAGACGAACCGCCTATCACGCTCGTCCGACTGCCCGCATTAGCCGCAGCACTGACACCTCGGTAAAGCAACAAATCCAGCATCTTGACTCCAATCGGGTATCCGGCGCGGTTCAGCCGCTGCTCGATATCCTGCACGCTCCCGCTCTTGGAATGATGGTATGTGATGAGGGTGTTGAAGACGTACGCGAAAGCTGGCAGCGAGCTCTGCGATTGCACGCGGTTGAGGTTGCGGTCGTAGATGGATTTTTTGCTGCTTGAGTAGCGGAGAGAGGGGAGGAAGGGTTTGGGTGGGACGGGGGGAACGTCGGAGACGGCGGTGGTGGATGGTGGGTTGGTGGTGGGGGCTGGCATGGTGAGGGAAGACGATGGACTATTTCAGGTTGTTGATGGATCGGGAGCCAGACATGAGACCTTCAGGAGCGAGGACGAGCACAACTGGAAGGAGAGTGATGTAGTATTCTAGAGAGGAAGGCACATGTGAGGTGCGAAGTGCACTGTACTTCAACAGGAAGGTATAGCCGGCATCGGCATGTGATAGCGACTTCACCTTCCGGTCGAGTAGAATTGATATATAGATGGGAACCCGTCACCTGATAGAGCTTTAGATTGTCTTTGGCATCATACATTAATGCTGTCCTGTCTACCGAAATCTGCCGTGAGGCATCTTGTCCTTCTGATCCAGTCCTTCTACCCTCATCGTCGATCATTACCATCAAGTCGCAGCCATCGGCCTAAATATCTCTCCAAAGCCTTTCTTGCCCTTGGCCATGCGGTCCTTTCTTGGATTCGACACTTTCCGGCTACGCGCCGTTCGCATCGTTAAGGGCGGCGTGGCAGGGTGCTTGTCCTCCGCGACAGGCTGTGTGCCCGTGCGTTCAGTCTCTGGCGCATCAGGCGTCTGCGACAGAGGCGGCGTCTGCAACGCTGAGCTGGCCATAAGATCCGGTGTGGGTGGCGGCGATGGTTGCTGCTGAGGAGGTGAGGCATTGGTCGCGAGCTCGGGCTTGGCCTTGAGCTTTTCGTCTACACTTGCCAGTCCGTCCGTAAGAACAGATAGTGTCTCACTCCTGACACTCGATTCGCTCGGCTTGCTGGTAGTGACTTCGCCCGGATGTGCTTGGGCCGACTCCAAATCCGTCACTGCACTTGTGGACAGCTCCGCCGTGCGCTCCTGGTCCTTTTCGTACCGTTCATAGAACAACATGAAAACGCCATGCTGCCCGGTCACTTCCTCTTGACTAACCGCATTGACATCCTCGTCGCTCAACCTCCACCATTGCTGCTCCTGCCCATCATCCACGCCCTCTGGCTTCGTTCGCTTTGCATGCTGTCGATAACAAATGTAATGTCCGTTCTCATGCCTTCCGTAGTGTTGCACAACGGCTTTCAGCTTATACCGCGGCCCACTCTTGTTATCACCATTGAGAAGCGACGCAGATCCGGCTGCCTCGGGTCGCTCGCTCAGTATCCAATCGCCCAGGTTCAACATCATTGGGTACCGCACAGAAGCGTAATTCTTCCGTTGTATGCCCGTCAGTTCATCAAAGACGCTGCGATTGACATGCACGACTAAGCTCTGCGGCGCTCTACCAATTACAGCTTGACGAGTCTTCGTACTAGAAACGCGACCTTTCTTGGAAATTTGGCATGACTCGTTGAGCGTCTTATCTGTGAAATCGTCGTCGTCCAGTGCTTGTTGTATAGCTTGAAGCCTCTGCACGACTTGTGTGCGGACTTCAGGAGGCAGTGACAGCGCCTGTTTGACCTCTGACTCTGTAGTCGTGTCCTGATCAATCTTGAACGGTTCTGCCGGAAGCATTTGCTTACACTGCGCTTCATAACGCAGTAGTGTGCATTTGCTGCACTCAACATCGGTAATCTCCTCCAGCTTCGTGTACTCATCCAGGCAGTCTTGAATATCGTAGTCCATGGCCGATCCGATTGGAACTGTCAGGCAGTTGAAAGGAATCATTGATAATCCTTCGGAGTATCCACATCTCGTACACGCAACCTTTTGAGCCAAGAGGCCTTCGACCGGATTGTATACTGCCTTCTCTCGCGTCATGCTCTCCGTGTTGTCCCCCATGACGGCCTCCAATCCTTGCGTCTTTCTCTTCACCTGTGCCGCCTTCGTAGCCTCCTTGTCTAATTCATCCATGATCTTGGAGAAGTACTCTTGCGCATCCTGTTGCTGCCAGCTGCTCATGCTCTTAAGCTTCGCCGGCGTCCACAGGTGCTTCCCGTTGTTGCGCGCGTCGTTCAGCTTCAGGATGGTCTCGTGCAAGCTTGATGCAGTCGTGCCTTCCTGCTCCAAGCCCGTCGTGCCCAGATAGGTCCTCAGCGAGCCCAGCGAAGCCAAACCTTGAAGCACGCTGTTCTGATAGCACGAGTTGTCCCAATTGCCCAAGCCAGGCGGCGCATCGCTTGTCACTTCGTTTGCCGAGCTGGACATCTTGGTGCTCACGCTGCGAAGAATACCCTCTCCACCAGTGAGTTTATGCGTCAAACTCGTTGCTCCAAGCCCAGTCATTCGCCTCAAGGCCTCGCTCTTGGCTGCGTGCGTTTGCGACAGCATGTTGTGCTCTCGGAGCTCTCGTCGCTTAGTAGAGTCCAGGAGGAGTCGTGAAGGGGCGAGAAAGACCAGCGCATTCCAGACCAGCTCCGGCGGTGAGAGAATGGGATAGTCAAAGAACTGCAGGGCCTGGTGTACGGCGCATAGACCCAGCAAGCAGTAGACAACGACGGCAGAGGGAGAGGGTGTCTCTGGAGTGGAGTGCAGGTCAGCGTAGGGCAACTGCCACCTGTCGGCCATTGCTATTGTTCGTGTTGACAATCCAGACATGCATCGGTGGTGGTGAGGAACAAGAAGCCAGTACCCGCGTGTGATATTGAACACATGTAAGCAAGTCTGAGTGACGAAAGTGGAACGCCAGCACTAGTCTAGCGTCGTCAGCCGAATTTCAAGGGTCCAGCATTTTTGGCTTGCGATTCTTTTCGAACAAACTCCGAGACCAATCTCCGTCCATTCACTGACGCACAATATGGCCAAGGTTGGGAAAGTGAAGAAGAAGGGTATGTCGTGTTGATCCGACGTGACGATTGCTAAACTGACATCCCACCTAGAGCCCTCGGTCCACTCCCGCGCCGCCCGCCGAGGCGCAGAACCCGTGGGCAAAGACTTGGCAGTCAAAGGCCCAGTCGAGACCACAGAATACAAACCATGGCTCCATAATGCTCAAAGCGCTGGTATCCAAAAGAAAAAGAAGACGAAGCAGTTGAGCAGACAGCAGAAGGAGAGACGGGAGAAAGCGCTTGAGAAGGCAGATGTGATTGTAGGCAAGCATGAGAAGAAGGTCGCGGACAGCAAGAGGAGAGGCAAGAAGGTGCAGGCGCGGAGTGCAGATTGGGAGGAGCTGAATGGGAAGAGTTCAGAGGTCGGAAAGAAGGTGCCAGAGGCAGCGGACGAGGCCAAAATGGAGGATGCGCCGCTACCGGATCTGGAGCAGCCTCTTGTCGTGACAACAGCGGATCAGGTTTATGCTGCTGCTGGAGTTCAGGTTTCGCTGTCTGATGACGATGAAGTCTTATGACCAGCGTGGCATGCATGTGAAGCACGTGGGAGGCATGATGGAGATGCGGGATTCAGCGAGGAGTTCGAGGCGTTTTGCAGATGACTGATGATACCCATGCGCAATGCATTAGGGCTCCCATGATGCGACTATTCCGAGGCTTGGTCTATTCTGAGCTTCTCTAGACTCACACAAGGAAATACCATGACGGTTCGTGTCGGAACTCCAGCCGGAGGACATAGTGCCGGCCCCTCTGCCTTACAACCTGGAAGTCTGCATTCGGCACTACAAATATTGATCTCTGTCGGTTGGCGAGGACGGAGCTGAGCGCTTGTCGCTCTTCGACGGCTGGGGCCGGTGCAAACAAGGCAAGAACAGTACAGTACAGGCCAGGATGGGCATGCAATCGCGTGCCTATCCGCCTTTGCAAACGTTACCGTACGGTCGATATGCTATGGTATAGGTGATGGAGCATAGCTAAACATATTTCTATAGACTCTGCTAGGATCAGTGCGGATGAGGAAGTCCGGGCATTGATCGCAGAGTGGCCGGTGCGTAGAACTACGTTCTAGAGGTCGGCTTGCTCCCGATAGCTTCACTTTCGTCCCCGCCGCACGTGAATATGCACTATTTCAGCAGTTGGATATATTGTATTCCACCGCGCCAGAAGTTCTTAGTATACGCAAGCGAGCCGCACACTCGTCCGTAGGCTGCGGCATAAATTTTTAGCCGGCGGCTTTGTGGTGCCATTTCATAGTGCTAGACACTACGTGCGCTCGCGCGGGACGGGAAAAATGCGCACGAGTCGAAGCTCGCTATCATTCGTCTACAAGTCGCAGGCCGACACCTTCGGACCCAGCACAGTGGTAACACCCTACTAGGCGATGCGTTTGGTGCAGCACTATTGCCGGGGCTCAGCTTTCCGCTGTCAAACCTTCTATCTCTGGACTGCCACCTCCACGTGCCACCCGCGCGCGCAAACTGCTTCAAGGACCTTGTCACTGGTCCCAGCATTGACTTTGCCCGAACCTCCCTCGACGTTGACATCTCCCTACATCGATTGCCAAAATGACTGAAGACAAGGCGGCCCATGTGCCGGCAAGCATCTGCATACAGACCCCAGCCCAAGCTCCAGTCCTCGATCCAGTGCCCGCACCGGCCGTTGCTGCAGAGGCCGCAGAACTTGAAGTCGACAGTGATCTTCCGGACAATGACAGCTCATATGGTTCCGATGGCGCTTCTGAGCTTACGAGCCTGAACTCCGGCGTCACGAAATATGTTGGTGACGGCTGTACGCGGCCTGCACGCGGACGTGGAGCTGAGTAATTCCAGGTCTACGAGAACGGACGCCGATACCATGCCTACAAGGAAGGCAAATACTATGCACCAAACGACGAGCAAGGTGAGTTTGTGTTGCGCGAAGTATTTGTGCTTATGCCATGCTCATGGCTAGCCGTCAGAGATGGATCGTGAAGATATGAAGCATCATTGGGTGACCATGATCTTGGGCGGCAAATATCATCTCGCCCCGATCGGCGACAATCCCACCAGGATACTAGACCTTGGCACCGGAACCGGAATCTGGTGCATAGATATGGGTGACCTTTACCCAAGCGCAACTGTCATTGGCACCGATCTTTCCAAAATCCAGCCATCATGGGTGCCTCCGAACGTTTCGTTCGAAATCGATGACTGGGACGACGAATGGACATACGGCAGTAATCGCTTCGACTTGATACATACTCGATTCAACGGCATTTCCATTATGGACTACCCCGGGCTGCTTGCTAAAGCGTACGACGCACTGAAGCCTGGTGGCTACATCGAGTTTGCCGATCACAATGTTCCGCCAGTCTCAGATGATGGCACATTGGCACCTGACAGCAGTCTAGTAAAGTTCTACAACCTGCTCATAGATGCTGGCAAGAAAGCCGGCCGAGACCTCAGTAAGTCCTGCTGGCCTGGCATTCCAGGTGTGCGCTGACTTTGGGCTCCCTTCTCGCAGATGCTAGTACACACTGGGAGAATGAGGCTCGAGAAGCGGGATTCGTCAATGTCACAGACCGTATCGTCAAGGCGCCAATCGGTACATGGCCGAAGAACCCACGACTGAAACAGACGGGCTGGTTCGTATCAGAGACTCTACGTGAGGGTCTGCCAGCTTTCGGTCTGAAGTTCCTCACCAAGGAGCTGAATTGGACCCTCGATGAAGCCAACGTGCTCTTCGCTCACGTAAGGAGTGAGCTGAACAACATCAAGATACATAGCTATCTTGAGATGTGAGTGACTTTACCGCAGCTGTCCACAATCTGCCCATTGAAGCTAATGCTCTGCCATACAGTCATCACCTCATCGCACAAAAGCCGCTTTGAGGTCTTCCGCTACAGCTGATGCGCTAGACCTTTGACAGAACAGCTTGCGAGCCACGCCAGATGTTCTCCACACCCCAGTGGTGGGACAGTCCCATTTAAAGATCCATAGAAACGAAATACAAGAGATCTGGAGGCTGCCGAGTATTTCGTCCTCGCATACTGCAATACCTAGTCCGCTGACAGTGGCCCCGATGTGGCTTGCCGCTTCCCCCACATTCTCCGTTCTCCGTGCCTCTCCAGTCTCCACTGGAAGTTCAGTTTCCACTTCTGTCAGCAAAGGCCGATCCTGACGTTTTTACTGCGCGACAGACATCCCGACTATCTTGCTGCCAGGTAGCGAAGACCGTTGCGACCCACTCAATTTGCAAGATGGTCCGTTCTACCCGGATGGTAGTCGACAGAGTCGTTTCTCAGCCTTGACCTCATCTTTGAGCATTCCTCTCTAACCATCAACAAGCTTCGCTTTTGCACTTTCCCGTGGTGTCTGCCCTCGTTTCCTATTTCCACAACCATGGAATTGCGTGGCAAGAGACTGCAGCTTGCGTTGGCAATTACAGGAGCCATAGCATGGTAGGTATTATGCGGACCTTACAACAACTCCGAATGGTGCTCACAGCCTTTCGCAGGATTCTCCAAGGCTACGATCAAGCTCTCATGAACGGCCTCCTCACCCTCCCATCGTTCGTGGCAACCTTCCCAGCAATCGACACCACAACACCAGAACTGAAGGCTCAGAACTCCACTCTAGAAGGCACGACCGTGGCGCTGTATGAAGTCGGCGCAGCGATCGGCGCGCTCACTTGCTTCATTATTGGCAATCGTTTTGGTCGGAAGAAGACGGCGATCGGCGCCTGCATCGTTGTTCTGGTGGGCGTTGTTCTGCAAGCCACAAGTTTCCAGCTTGCGCAGCTAATTGTCGCCCGTATTGTGACTGGCCTGGGCGTCGGCTCTATTACCGCTACGCTGCCGACTTGGGTCGGTGAGAGTGCGGAAGCGCACAATAGAGGGTGGCTCATTATGCTTGAGGGCTCTGGTGCCATTTTCGGGGTGATGTTCGTCGGCTGGCTTGAGTTGGGCTTCTATTTCGTGCCTGTAAGTCTGCGAGCTCTCAATACATCTGCTTACCCAGTATTGACACTTGACAGCACAACAAATATCAAGAAGTTTCGTGGCGCTTCCCTATAGCATTCCAGGCCATCTTCCCAATCCTGGCTCTCTGCGCCATGCCTTTCCTGGTGGAGTCACCTCGCTGGCTGCTGGCGAAAGATAGGGTCGTTGAAGGCAAGGCTGCACTGGCTAAATTCGAAGACGAGGCAGAAGAATCGGAAGTCGTCAATGCAAGGGTGGAAATTGTTCTCAACTCCCTCTCCGCGGACGGCGAAGGCCACTCAAGCAATCCTTTCGCGATGACACCAAATCGACACATCAATCGCACATTGCTCGCAATAGGTGTGAACATCTTGGCCCAGATGGCCGGTGTCAACGTCATCACATTCTACTCCAACACCATTTTCGAAACATACCTAGGTTACTCTTCCATCCTATCTCGGATCATCACGAGCTGTCTACAGACTTGGCAATTCCTGGCCGCGACTTCTGCTGTTCTGCTGATCGATCGCTTCGGGCGACGTCGTCTACTTCTGGTCGCTGCAACTCTCATGATTGTCGCTAATGCTGGTCTCGTTGGACTACAATCTCATGCCGCAGAGAGTACTACGATAGCTGGATGCTCGCTCATCTTCTATTTCCTGGCATTGGGTGTCTATCCTATCGGGTTGTTCTTGGTACCGTTTATGTATGCTTCGGAGATCGCACCACTGCGTATCAGATCTCAGGTCACGGCCATGTCAACCTGTTCTAACTGGCTTTTCGTAAGTCATGGCTGCTCTCACATGATGAATGCTCAATGCTGACGGCGTTCTAGAATTTTCTCATTGCCGAGATCACGCCAGTAGCATTCGATAGTATCTCGTGGAAGTACTATTTGGTATGTCATGCCGAGTACAATACAAGCATATACACTGACAAGCAGCAGGTATACGTATGCACAAATTGCTTAGGTGTCACAGTATTCTACCTATTTTGCCCGGAGACCAAAGGCCGAACGCTTGAGGATATCGATGCTTTCTTTCTGGGCTCCAAAAACGCTTTGCAGCCGGTAAAAAGGGCAAAATTGATGCGGCCAGGGGTTGCGGAGGACCTGGATATGCGGCAAAAGGCCGACGTGAAAGCTGAGAAGCTCGAGGATTTGGATTGATCATTTCCACGTTGTTGTGTACAAGCATCAGCAAGCAGACAATGCATGTTAAGCATCGTACAGAAGCAGAAACTTTGCTCGGTTCGCTGTTACGTTGCGCTTGCTCGCTCGTGCTGGTCGTGAATGGTAGTGCTCATGATCTTTGACTTGGACAGGTTATTGTTTGTGAAGAGCTTTGTGCTCCGAATCTGGTACCTTCATTGTCTGAGCAAGCCTGGTGCAAGTCCCTATTCTGGCCATGCAGCACAGAGACCTCCTTGGTCATGTGAGCTTCGTGCTTCACATGCTTCACGGCACGTTCCGGACAGACGTCTCTTTCGCAAGGAGTTAATTCCCAACTTTCCGACAACTTCATTCTCTCAAATCGACACCCGGGTCTGCAGTGCCCACCCTCACACAGCGGATTGCAATTGCGCAACAATATGTCGCCAGTGCATATATCGCACGAACGACGAGAAGCCACTATACCGCCTTCGTTCCCTTCACGATTACAAGATCATGGACACACTTCAGAAAGCCAAGTCCTGCAATTATCTGATCAGGAAGCTGGGCTCCGGCGAATATGCCGATGCATATCTATCCCTTCCCAAGTCCACAACCCAACAAGCCACAGAGGACTATGCATCCGATCGCCAAACCAAGTCAAACATCGTGCGTACGCTGCGCGCAAATCTCCAGGTCACCAAAATGCCGACACAAAAGGCAGCAGACCAAACAGACATCGACCGCGAGGTCGAAGTCCTCACATACCTGCAAAGCAAGCACCGCCACCCCAACATCGTCGAGCTCATCGACACCGACCACACATCAAATGAACGAAAGCGCTGGTACACGATGCGACCAGTCTGCAGCGGAGGCAACATCGAAACCCTCTGCAACGAAGACTTCCAAGGCCGGCTAACAGCCGGACTCGTATGGCATATCGCCTACCAACTCGTCAGTGTGCTCCTCTACTTGCATTTCGGCAGCTACGAAGCAAGCACAGATGCCAAAGCGGACTGGCCATTCATAACACACGGGGACATAAATCCAGGCAACATGCTCTTCCACTTCCCTTCTGCAGCCTCCCCAGCACGGACAGGCAACTACCCGAATCTCGTGCTCATCGATCTCGGCAAGTCCTGCTTCATCGAGAAGAACAAGGCCGCCGGCACACCCACCAAGTCGGAACAGAATGCCCACCCCAAACCTCCAAGCACAAATGACACAAACATCACCGACGAAGCGCAGACCAGCCGCACCGGCGACGTAAGCAATACCCTCTACTGGCTCACCTCGCTCGAACAATCCATCGACTCTGACGACTCGGTCAAAAACTCGGGCTCAGAAAGCAATGATAGCGATGATGAACAGCACGACTCGGAGAACGAAGATGGTCCATTCGGCCGGGCGCTGTTGGAGCTGGAGAAGCTTGAGGAGAGACGGCCAAACGAGGTTTATGTGGCGTTGAGGGAGTTCCTGAAGCTGGCGGCGGTGATGAGGGAGAAGTTATTTGAGGATTTGGAGGAGGGGATGCTCGAGTTCTTTGGAGCGGACCGGGAGGTCGTGACGGATCAGGAGCTGGAGAGTGTAGTTCCGGTGTTGAAGGAGTAGACGAGGTTGTAGCAAGAGTATCGTAATCCAGCATAGCGGGGACCATCCATGGAGGAATCGCATTTCAAAAATTTCTTCTGTTCATCTGTCTCGTAATATGCTGAGCTCAATGCTACAGCTACCGTATGCTATTACTCCCACAAGCTCGCGAATGACCGTTCCAACATGCCTCTAAGCAAATGCACATGCATCTCAAATCTATATGTGCCCCAGACGCCTTGCTGAAAACGCTCAAGCAAATTACATCATTGTCATCATTCGTTCCATCACCTCAATTAGTCCTCGGCCTCTTCGCCTCCGCTTCATTCCCATCATCATCTGCCGTTCGCTTCTTTGGCGACGCCGGAGGCGCGGCTGTCTCGCCCATTGCAGGTGTACCCTGTTTGCTCTCGCTGTGTGTACTTCCCGGCGTTGCATTCTGCTGCACGGGTGTCAAGGCTGGGCTTGGGGTCGGTGCCACCTGTCGCGGTAGAGGCGACGGCGCAGGGATTTCGTTGCTGGTATGCACTTTCGACGCAGTACTAGAAATATTCTGGACCGGTTGATGGACCGGTTGAACTGGCGGTGCCGTGATGAAGCTATTGGTAGACGCTGCAGATGCAGGTACGCTGGATGCAGCCGGCTGGGATGGCGCTTCACAGCTGTCTCCTGCAGGCTTTGGCTGTGGCGGATTAATAGGCGGTTGACTGTCCGTTACAAGTACAGGCGCCTGAGCAGGAGTAGTACTGCCGTTCGGCTGGGCAGATACTTGCTGAGCAGGAGTACCGGCGTGCGTAGTAGGAGCGCCGTTCGCTGCTGGAGCTGTGCTGTATTGGGCTTGTGGGCCCGGTCCAGGTCCAGCAGCCGGTGGTGGCGCACCGGGTCCTGAATGAGAGACCCGCGGTGGAGCTGGAGCAGAAGGTGGCTGGCTTGGAGCATTTGGGTATGGGGGCTGCGCCTGCGACTGCGGCGTAACTGCTTGCTGAGACGTTGCCACGCTGTTGCTTGCCTGCTGTGGTGTCGGAGGCCCTTGGCCAGGCGGCTTCCTACCAAACGGATCAGTGTATCGGTAATTTGGAACGACATTAGGCTGAGGCTGGCTCTGCGCTGGCGGCTGAGCTGCTGTCTGCTGTTGCGAAGTCGATCTGCCACTGCGTGGTGGCTGGGCCGCTGGATACTGCGTTGAGGGCCAGGCAGGTCGCTGGTACTGGGTCGCTGCCGATGCTGGCTGCTGAGGTTGACCCGTGAGCTGGGGCGTGGGCGCGGCAGCATTTGACGGCGGAGCATGTCCTAACTGCTGTGGCACCTTCTGCTGCGGGTCCTGCTGGGACGAAGGTGGCCACCGCCCATCGGCATTAGGCTGAGGTTGAGCTCGCGGTGCGTAGCTCTGCTGTTGAACGCCAAGCGCAGGACCTTGCGGCGCTGTCGCAGGCACAGCCTGTGTCGGTTGTGGGCCTGACGTTCGCTGTGCGTAGGCGTTCGCCTGTGCCGTTTGCGTATTAGCTCCTTGCTGGAGCTGCTGGCCAGATGCTTGAGTCGCTCCGCTAGGTGCTTGTGGTGGATGAGCAGGCTGTGATATATTTCCACCTGGACCAGCAGCGCCCTGCTGTGGATACGGCGCGGCACAATGAGCGGCCGCATTCGGGGCTTGTGAAGCCGGCGGAGGGTTGCCCGTCGCACCTACTGAAGGTGCTGAACTCGCCGTCTGACTCTGGCCTTGCCCAGCGCCGTCCGCGCTTGTCGATTGGTTCTGAGTCTGCTGCGTCTGCTGCGATGAATCCGCTGCAGGCGTTGCAGACTGACTAGCCGCTGGCTTTAGATTGCCGTGCCTCTCGAAAATCTTGTCCAGCGCTTTACAGACCTCAATCTCAGCCGGCCCCTCCGGCTTGGCAGCCTCTTTGTTCTGCCCATGAAATACATCACTTGTTATGTTGATGCTTTTCTGAAACACATTGGTCTTGCGGTCCAGCTCATCGCCTTGCGCCCCAGCCAAGTATTGTGCGCGATATGACATGATCTCGTCAACGATGGTCTGGAACTCGCCTGCCGCTTTTGGTGCAGGCGCGCTCGTTTGTTGCGGTTGCTGGCCTGCTCCGAAAAACCCACCGCTGGCCGGTTGTCCGTATCCATTCGGCTGCTGCTGTCCGTGTGACTGGCCATACCCTGTTTGACCTTGCCCGTAAGGTGAGTAGTAATTGCCGGGTGCGCCTTGCATGTTGCCATACTGCTGGCCTTGCGAGTTGCTGCCAGGCGGGCCGTACTGGTAATTGGGATTACCGTACGGCGGGTACTGCGAGTACTGCTGCCCGTTGGACATCGGGGGTCTTGGCGGCGGTGTCAATCGTCTTTTCTTTTCTCTTTCCAAAGGTATGTCGTGATTGATAGCCCAAAGCTTGCCTTTACCAGATCTGCCGTTCTCCTTGAATCTTTCGTTCTGCAAAAGATTATGCCTGACGCTGCTTTGCCAGCCGTTTGTCCCAGACCTGTACTTGAAATACGGATAGCGCTTACATATCAAGTCGTAGATCTCCTGGAGATCTGCTTGGCCATGCGGGTGAGCTAGCAGAATTTCGTCCAGGATAACGACATATGTTGCGGATGGCTTCTTCAGTTCGTCTTCGGTGAATGCGCTCTCTGGCTTCATCGGTGAAGGCGACTTGACAATGCGCTTGGGTTTCGGTGACGGCGGTCGTGGCATGTGGCTCATTGGGGTAGCACTAGGTCGCTGGTCTCCACTCATGGGAATGACACCTTCGACAGATGCGCTCGGCAACGGCTCCTGCTTTGGAGGTTGGTTTCCCATCATTAGACCTGGGTCAAGTTCAATGCTCTGCACAATGGCTGATTCGGGTGGAGGAGCTTCGCCCCGAGCAGCAGCCTTTTGCGCAGCCTCACGAGCCTTGTTCTCAGCACGGACGATGTCTAGCAACACGTTGAGAGGCGGCACCTCACGACCCATCTTCTCAAATTCCTTGGTTTTGCGCCGAATGAATGCTTGGTCACGCTTGGAGATGAGACCGTTCTTTGGCGGTCGACCTGGTCCTTTGCGCCTTTCCGGCATCGCTTCAGCCGCGACGCCTTCCAGTACAGAACCCGCTTCGATAATGATGGGAGGCGGAGCGGGAGGCGAGGCTTTATCTTTCGCGGGCTTTCCATCTTCTTGTTTGACGGCTGCTGACATTGGTGCCGCCATTGCACCATCCGTCGTATCGACGTTTGGCAGTTCGGTATTGTCGGCGGAGACCACATCAGGCGCAGAGCCAGATGCTGCCGGCTGCTTGGCAGGTGTTTTGGCAGGTTGCTTTGAGGCCTCTTTCGGCTTCTTACCCTTTCGCGCGGCTTCTGGTGACAAGCTTGCCGCCTCTTTCGCCTCCTTTGCTTTCCTCTTCTCCTCTTTCCTCTGCTGCTTTGCGGCCAATCTCGCGGCCTTCTTTTCCTCTCTTGCCTTCTTTGCTTCAGCTTCCTCCCTCTTCTTCTCCGCCAGAGGGTTCTTCAGCTTCAGCTTTATCTTTGTCGGCTTCTTTTCAAATTTTGCAGCAGCTAAAGGTGTGTCATCATCACTACTGTCAAAATCAATCGCGCCCGACAGCTTCCTAGCAGCAGGGCTCGTCTTGAGCAAGTCCTCGTTATCCTCATCGTCATCGTCATCTTCGTCCTCATCCTCATCCTCAACGCCTCCGTGTTCGCTGAAAGTACCCCGCGAAGGACCAGGCGAAGCTCTTTCCTGATCTGGCAGCTTGAAGTTGAAGAAGATGCCAACGAACTCGAAACGCGTGTGGTGTCCGAGTGGCACGATGTCGCCTCTGGCATAGTTCGTGTCGTTGACCCAACAGTATTTGCCCTTGATCTCTGCCTCCCATCGCTCTTCGTCAAAGTTGTAGCTGATGATGACATGCTCCTTCGAGACCTTCTTGATGTCGTCCTCTCTGCCAGCCACAGGATGCACCGGTATGAATGCCTTGGACAGGCCAGGATTGGCGCCCGTCTCTCCGTCAATCAAGCTCGGCCACATGGTAGTGGTGTGCAAGTTCGCAGGCGCAATGGATGTCGTGTCGGAAGAGGCCTTCGAGTATAAATGGCGCCGCCGGCGACGGGCTTTTTTCGTAACGAAATCGTCGTCCGAGTGTCCAGCGTATGACACGACACCACCTTGCTCGCTGTAGTTGCTAGGCAGACCCTTTGCAGGCCGTCCCTCAAGCGAACGACTGTCTTTCGACGAAGGATCTAACTTGTCTGCATCACCACCGTCCGGCTGCCCAACCTCGCTGCCTCCATCGCCAGCCTCAAAGGCACGCGCTGCTTGCTGTGAGTGCCTCTCCCACGCCCGTTCGAGCTTTCTCTTCCGCTTCCACGACTTCTCAAACTCCATGTCGCGACCCAATCCGACCGTGGTCGTCGTCACAAAGTAGTCACCATCAGCAAACACCAGCTTCGCAAAAGCCTGCATGTCGGGATGTGCGTCAAAGGGCTCGTCTTCCACAGCAAACTCACCGTCATCGTAGTCTGTGGCGGCCAAGCTCTCGGCACCCGCAAAGTCCAGGTCTCCGTTGGGGAATGCAAACGTCTCCAGCGCAGCTGCGCCGGTGTCGCTGTTTGCACCAGTCGCACCCAATGGATCGTCAGGAACAGCAGCAAATGGGTCAATGCCAGACGGTCGGCGGAACTCGGGATTTGCGAGAATGTTTGCCGCATGGGTGCTGGTTGGCGAGGATTGCTGCGGCTGCTCGACTGTCTCGCGCACATGACTCGCGTCGAAGTGGTTCGTAGTTGGGTTGTGCACGGGCGTGCTGAGACTCGTCATGGGGTGCTGCTCGTCATTGTTATTGTAGAGGGTGAAGCCATTCACTGCCGGCTCGGTGCTGTCCAAGTGGTTGGTGGTGGTGATGCTCTCCTTCGGGTCGTTGCTCGTCACCCGAAAGAGGGGTTCAGGTGTATGGGAATCTGTCGGCAATGGCGCTGCTTGAACGGCAAGCGCGCCAGGTCCGCTGCTTTCCATCTCTTGTGGTCGCTTGGGCGGACTGGCTGCTGCATCGCTGTCTTGTGCTGGTGCTGGCTGGATCGTGGTCGGAAGGCGCGAAATGGGCTGTCCGGACCGTGGCGTGGTGTGCAGGTGGGTGTTGGGGCGACAGGCGCAGTCCTGAGCGACAGGATGCTTACAGTAAGCGTTGGTGGTTGTTGGATGGGTATGTCCTGGATGTCTCGGCAGATCTGGAGAGTCGCCGTCTGCTGTAACTAGTGGGTAAAATGTTAGGTCGGTGTAGCATCTCCACATCAAGCATCATCCATGCCAAAAGATGTCGCGAGAGTCCAGATGCGGCCGGAGAGCAGGATTGGGGATGTCAGCCGGGAACTCTGTGGCGGCGGCTGTATCTGAGGCGCACAGATATCCCACATCTCTCATCGGGATATGCCTGCGATGCGAGGTCTCGAGTGGAGGTATGCCCAATGGAGAAGGAGCGACTCGCGGCAATGACTTTTGTCCGCAGCCTGCCTTCCAACCAAGCTTCACATGCCAGCCCAGCCCTGCATGTGGCGCGCAACATCTCGGAAGTCTGAAAGCCATGCCAATATATAGAAAGGAAAGGGACATGGACGTACCTCTGAGTCCTGGGCCTGCTTCGTGCTGATGTCCCATGAACACATCGCCTGTCCCGCCCGCACGGAAAGGTGAGGACGACAAGATCCGTTGCCGCCAATGATCGCGGTTTAGCTGCTGATATGAGCTCGCAGCCACGAAGTCGTCCATGCCTGAATCCACGCGCTGATCCGATGAATGCGTCATTTCATGGGATGAGCCTCGACAGCTTATGACTCCCAGCGAACGTGTAAACTCAGTTGCATCTCAATCGAAAGCGGCATAGTGCCAGTACCATGGCGTAGAGCTATTGTACCATCCCCGATTTTTCAATTGGGTGGTTGAGACGAAACACCCCCAAAAGCCGAGTGCGCGCTATCAACTCTCGACTGCTCCGATCAGCTTCCCACCAAGGCAAGACCAGAACGACATGCCGCCAAGACAGACACAACAGTCCAAGAAGGCAGCATCAACAACTACACACACATCGGAACCTCCAAAGCAACAACCACCGAACTGGCCAAAGATCCACCCAGCGACTCCCACCTCAGATCTCTCTCTCCAAGTCCTCCTTCAAGACCAAATCCTAACAATCCCACAACTCTGGACGACCACTATGTGCAAAACCTACGTCAAATTCCTCTCCACGCTACCACTGACAACAACACCCGGCAAGCCAAAGAAGGGCGATGCAGTGCGAGTAAATGACAGATTCCAAGTCGAGGACCCTGCTTTTGCAGAGAGATTATGGCGCGAGACTGGCCTAGAAGAACTCGTTCGCAATCCAGTACTCGGCGATGAGCTGGACGAGACAACGAAGAAAGCCTTATGGGGCGGTGATGTGCTGGGTCTGAGCAGCAACATTCGAATTTACCGATACAGCAAAGGCCAGTTCTTCGATCAGCACTGTAAGCACGCGCACCCACCTCCAACCTCCCATCCACTGACACCCACACCCAACACAAACCACAGACGACGACTCAAACAACGTCCTCTTCCCCTCCGCATCCTCCCCAAATCCCACTCCAGGCAAAACAACTTGGACCCTTCTCCTCTACCTCACCTCACCCGCCACCGGCTGCAAAGGCGGCGAAACAGTCTTCTACCCCGAAGCGTCCAGTAAACGCGACGCAGCGCCTCCACCGGTAATTGCAGAACTAGCAGTCGGCATGGCACTCCTACACAGACACGGCAAAGACTGCCTGCTGCACGAAGGACGCGAAGTAACCGAGGGCGAGAAGTGGGTCATCAGAAGCGACCTAGTAGTCAAGCGATAATACCCACTCATGTCCATAACGTCCCCTCAACCGACCCTCGTCCCCTTCACAAGCACCGGGATCATGCCCCCCGTCGGCAAGCCAAAAACCCTATGCCCCACCACCCTCAACAAACTCGCAATCTGCCCCGAATGCGTCGTCGTCGAAACCACCACCACCGCCTCATCCCCCTCCTCCCCAAAAATCCCATCCAACGCCCTTCTAGTCCTCCCATCAATCTCCTCATGCGTCTCCCTATGATCAGGCAACCACAGCTCATCCGCCTCCGTAAAACCCTCCTCAAACTCCCACCTAGGAAACTCCGTCTCAAGAAAACTCCTCCGACTCCTCCGATCACAAGTATGCTCCCCCATAACCTCCCTCAACATCTCCCTAATCACCGGCTTGAACGGCCGATCGGGACGCGATTCCAACCCCGCATACGTGAGCCGCGCAGTCTGCAAACATCGATACAGAGGACTGACGTAATAACGCTGCGGCATCGGCATCTTGGCCCACGCAAACTGCTCTCCCAGAAACGCTGCCGCTTCCCTAGCCTGCTCCTCCCCGACATCCGTGAGGTGCGCGTCTGCCCACACCACCGTGCCGTTGCCTTCAAGTTTAGACCAGTACGCATCCCAGGCTTTGGTGCCGTAAAAGGACTCTGCAACGTTGTGGTCGCCTTGGCCGTGGCGGCCGGCGTAGAAGAGTTTGTATTTCACGCCTGCAGGGCTGGTTGCGGACAGGTGGTTGAGGTACTGATTGAAGCGTTCCCATTGTGTTAATTTCACGTCGTCAGGGGAGTCAGAATCGTAGCTGCGATCGATCAGGCCAAAGTTGTGTTTTCGAAAGTCATACGTCTCGGGATCTGTGGCCGGGTCGTCCTGGATGAAGAAAGCGGGCACGGATTCGTATTTGAACGTCGTGGGCAATGTGCTGCCCATTCCTCCAGATCTGTGGGTGGGTCGGTGTTGATGGGGAACGAGATACCAAACTGCTAGGATTCCGAGACAAAGGCCAGAGCTGGGCTGAGTATTAGACGTTGTGGTGCGATGTGTGCACTTATGCGCTTACAGGAGGAGGACTAATCTGCGAGTATCCACTTTCTTGAATGTGTTCATCTTGCGCTACTTTGCTGCTCCCATTTTGGCGATGTATGTTTAGAGATATGTTTTTCGTTTGTCCGAAAACAGACGGAAAGCGAAGACAGCACGCGGGCTCGGTGAATGTACTAAAAGCCGAGGTACTGCCGCGCCTGGGAATAGAAGTACCTAATGGGTACATCTTTTAATAGGTAGGATACAGACGTAGACAAGGTGACAGACAGATCGAGAATATCTAGGACAATTGTGTCCTTGTACTGTCCGTGCGCCGGATCTTTTGGCTGCAACGAGATCCTCACACCACCTTTCCACAAAACCGTCTATTTGACATGCAACCATTCAGCCGTGTTGACCGTCCCACGCCTGTATTAGGCCTCTTGTCCGAGCCTTCCTAGCTCTTTCAAGAAGCTACCTGCATTCACCAATTCGGTACTGCCATATATCACCCTTTTCCTGCCGACCGTGCCCGCCGCACCGGCACCTGCACCACTGGTCCTCTTGGCCCATTCCTGCAAATTCCCATACTCGTCCATACTACCACCTCCAACAGTAAAGACAATCGCTTCACTGAAGCCTTGACGCCGCTGTCCGAAACTTGCCTCAATGCCACGAGTCTGTGTAGATCCGGTCTTGGCGTCTTTGGCCGACGGTGGCATCGTGCCACGAGCATTTGCAGATCGGGGGTCGAAGTACAGGAAACCTTCTGTCTTCTGCAAGGCGGAAGTAGACGCGTTTTGAGGATCCATCAGCGATTCGGTGATCTTGGTGAGCGTGAGGTCTTTATTGGCTGGGAGGAAGTTCTTTACGCCAGAGATTATGTTGTCAAGATTGGCGCCGATTCCTGCATCCTTGAAGCGGTCTGTGAGACGCGATGAGAGCGAGCTGAAGCCGCGGAAGAGGTCGTTGGAAGCTGATGTCTGCTGTTGAGGTTGTGTCGGGGCTGAAGAGATCATGGTCATACGCGTGATCTCGCGAACGCGGCGGATGTAGGTCAATGGTGCGATATCGACGCCAGATACCTTGAGAGCTTCTTCGAATCGCTCCATTTCGGCGCGTGAGACATCCTGCTCAGTCGACAAAAACCAAATGATGAAGAGCCGTAGCTTGTCGAGTGGTTCATTTCCCTTGTCGTCCGCTTTCAGCAGCTCCAAGATCTGCGCTTTGGTCTGCTTCTTGAGGTCTTCTTCTAGCTGGAAATAATTGTCGATTTGCCTGTCCTTCAATGCCTTGAGCAATGCAGTCAGAATGTTCATATGCATGTCGAGCAGTGCTTTCCGCTCTCTCAGCTCTGGCAGCTTGGTCATGGCAGTCTTCAACTGCTGCGCGGTGGCACTGTTGTCGTTCTGCAAGTCCTCGATGGAATTGAATCCACTCTTTTTCGTAAGCTCCGCAGACTCGTCGGTGTACCGTTTCAGCTCAACATCAATGTCCTCTGCGACCTGCGGGAATGGTGCGCTAGCATTCTTATTCCAGAAGAAGTCATTGGACGTCAAATCGTATGACTTTTTTGTGGTGCCTTTGCCAGGATGGTCCTCGTCTGCAGGCGTTTCGATCGTGATTCTGTTTAAATGCATATCCAGAACGTCATGAATGAGCGACTGGTATGTCCACGAGTGAGACAGCATTGGCACGAGATCCACATTGCGGTCCACGATGACAAGTATTGGTCGGGACGCTGAGCTCGATGCAGTGCCTGCTCTGTTGCCAGCGAACAGATTGTTGTCCTTCGAGTTCAGGTGGTGATCGCGCAGCTTGCGATCAAGCTTCGCACCGATCATCTCTGCAGCGCCACCCTTCGGACATCGGATAATGGGCATGGTGCCTATGTCTGCTGTCAGTCATAGCGTAGAAGGCTAAGCTGTTACACAACGCACCCATCGTGACCGCAACGCTGAACAGCCCACTGACTATCCGATCAATGTTGGCGTCGATGTCGTCGTCACTTGTCTGCGCGCTGTTCATGGTCCAGTACGTCTCTTTGCCCATACCGAGACTGAAGAGGCTTGGCTCACTGACAATGAAGTTCAGGTACTGGTCGTACACCTGGCTTATATGCTCCGACGTGCCAGCCTGAGCGGTCTGAGCAGCGAAGTCTTCCAGCAAGGGCCGAGGTATTGAAGACAAGAAGTTGATGTACGCCGGTGAGTACAAGCCCTTTTGGAGATCCTGGGTGATTTTCTCGACGTTGGCGGCCGTCGGCTCGACCAAATAGACGACTGGTACATCAGGAATGGTATGCCGCTGTTGGTTGATGTTTCTGATGCCAAGCCGTCAGCGATCGCTGCTGCGGTCTCAGCATACGTGCAGCCGCAACTCGAAGGTGGCGTACGTACAGGTGTATTGTGATGCCCAGAGCCCTCAAATCACTCACTCGTAGTACACTGCTTATCACATCCCTCCCCAAGTTGTCGAACACTAGCACCTTCCATATTGGTTCGCCCTCGGCGTTGAGTATCGGAGTGGCCTGCGAAAATGTGCCATTCGTTGCGCCGGCGTCATG
The DNA here is from genome assembly GCA_010093825.1 of Teratosphaeria nubilosa. Lineage (NCBI taxonomy): Eukaryota > Fungi > Ascomycota > Dothideomycetes > Mycosphaerellales > Teratosphaeriaceae > Teratosphaeria > Teratosphaeria nubilosa. The sequence goes on from ML995853.1 coordinate 65,457, forward strand.
AGAGTCAGCATTTGCTTGCAACTCGTGATTGAGGTTCAGTATGCGCTTGATAGACGCTATGATATGTCAGTCGTGAAGGCAATGTATTGGAGACGCGATGCACACACCTACTTGTCTGTCCTTGAGGGTCGTCATGGTGGTTTATGGGATGGCTGACGAGCAGCCAGGCCGGTTTCTCAGCGCATGAAAGATGTGCGCTTTCTATGTCACGATGGCATCGACCAGCTTCTCTGTACACTCGTTCCTGGCGCTCTAGACTGCCCTCGTTCACTGTCTCTGCTCACTTTGTCCAGCCAGCTTGCCTGTGAACGCCGGGCAGACCCGCATTATTTAATTGAGCCGAGCCGAGCCCCGCGCCTGCTCTCAATCAAAACGCTTGCCTCTCTGCTCGTTCCTCTTTCTCTTCTACACCACACCCACACCACCACCTTCGGGCCTCAAACCCGTCATAAATTCCCCTTCAACATTTCCCTTCTACCACATCTTCGTGCATGAGCGCGAGGAGAGGATTGAGCGCGTTTGGGGGCTGTGAATTGTGCCGTCTACGGAGGTACCTCAACTTCTGTGCAAATTGCGACCGTCACGGCTGCAGTGACGCGTTGTTTCTGACCGCAGCCCTCGACACTGCTTCCGGCTGCTGCGGTCTCTGGCATCTTGAAATCGTATCTTAGCTCATCCTGCCAGTGTCGGCGCGTTAAAGCCTCACTGTGCATCTTGCAGAGTGGCAGAAGCTCCTCACAGCTAATCGCAGGGGGTGTGGCGTGGCGTTGGGCGGGCGAGAGATAACCAAATACCTTACTGTGACACTTTGACAAGCCTGTCTTTGCAGCGCGCCGAGGGCCAGCTCCAGTCTCTACAGACCAACTACGGACACCGCGACACGCTCGTTCACGCGTTGGCACATCTGCGCACAGTCTCGGCAGTTTGTTTTGCGAAAGGCGCCCCCCCGTCAAGGCATACATCCTACCTTAGACTTTGCGCATCGCTGGCCTTTGTGTGTGTCAGCAAAGGTCGGCACTCCGACGCACGGGCCACGTTCAATACCCGACACCTCCACACTTGGCCGCAATGGAGCAGCGGCAGCAGAATGGAGGAGGCTTCGATCTGTTCACAGATAGCAGCAACCCGCAGTATCATGCTTATGACACTTCCTTCCTCAATGGGCCCGACTCCCAATCATTCAACGATGCTGGCTGGGGCGTAAACGCCAGCTCAAATTCCAACCAATCACGTGCCGGTCAGCCCGGCTGGCTGCAAAATGCGAACCAGTATCCGGCCGGCACCAACCAGCAGTATGCCCGGACTCTCTCTCACAGTCCGGCATCCTTTAATCAGACTGCATGTTCGGGATTCGACGGTCCACAGAACTTCCAGCAGCAATATCGACAGCCACAGTACGACCCAGCTCTTCTCCATACAGCAACCGCTGGTCAGCCATATGGCAACAACCATGCCACCAGCAACAACTTGGGATACAGCAATCAGATACAGACTTCCGCGACCATCTCGCCGCATGCTCTACAACAACAGGCACGGTCGTCAGCCGTAGTGGGCAATGCATACAATGCTTTCAACCGCAATGCGTACAGCCACACTGCTTTCTCCGGACAGCCGATGGCACAAAACGTCAACCAGAGGGATCTCATACAGGCGATTCCAACGGGCGACGGCTCAGGCTATTTCTCGACGATCGGCATCGATAACCTCGCCCACGCCACAAACTCAGAACGACTGGGTAACTTTGTCCACATTGGGAAGCAGGCGCATGAGTGGCCAGTCAATAAGCCAACGACTCTACCAACACATGCCCAGCGCAAGTCGAAGAACGAGCTGAGGAGGCTGGCTGGGAACGATCCAACCCTTCTTGCCAAGATTGGTAGGCGCGCGATCAAAAAGGTCGTGGCGCCTGGTGTCACAGGTCCAAACAGTCCGCCGGAGTCGATCAAGTATGAGGGCGAGACATCAAGCAGTGAGGAGTCATCCGACGATGACTCATCATACACCTCAGAGGAGGATCTGGAAGGTTCGCCTCTGCCAAGCAAACGCCCAGACACTCCAAAGGAAGCCGTTGAGTACGACACGATCAAGGCGTTGTGGCGTTCGAAGCGTAGACCTGTCGACCGCGACACAATCAAAGAAGCGCTGACCGCTTTCTGGGATGTTGTCAAAGTCATTCGAGACCGCTGGAAAGCCGATGCATCAGCTGTGACCGAAGCTGAGGCGAAGAAGCGTTTGGGAGAGCTACCACTGCTGAAGAGCAGGGTCAAGGATCAACGGGACATGATTGAGGCTGCTTTCAAGGCCGCGCTCAAGCATGGACATCGCAGTATTGTTGAGATTCTTGGGTCCAACACCCCTCTTGTATATCTTATCTACCAGTTCCTGCTTGACAGGCACAAGGCTGAGGACTTCAATGGACCACTGACCCGTGCGCTGCTTGAAGTGACATCGCTATTTACTACCGTTGATGAGGCCGCACTTGAGAAGACCCATCTAGATAAAGTCTTGAAACGTTACGTCAAGCAAGGCGATGCGAAAACGCAATATTACGCCAAGAAAGTACTTCAGAATGCTGCTGCAGCTTCGAAGCAGAATGCAGAGTCAGCAACGAAGCCAGGCCAACCCCCTGCCAAGACTGGATCTGCCGCCTCACCAGTGCCCGTCAAGAAGGAGCCGGAGCCAGTCGCAGGCATCAAACGCCCGGCCAGTAATGCGGGAGAGGGTGGCATGCAGAAGAAGCTTGCGACTGGCTTGACAAAGCCAAACGGCACAAGCGCAATGTCGAGACACATGGCACCTGCGAAGAAATCTACGTCCGCCGCCGACGCAGCAAAACCATCTACAGCCACTACGACTCCGGCGACCAAGACCAAGCAAGTCACTGCGAAACCCTCGAGCTTCTTCTCGACTTTGTCAGCTGCCAAGAAGCCAGGCACTTCGATCAAAGCTGGAACACCAGCCCAAGCTGCAGGCCCGAAGATTGCAGCAGAGCGGAAATCATCGGCTACGCCAGCAGCCTCCGCGGCTCCCAAATCAAGCTTCTCTTTCGCCGAGACTATGGCCAATTTGAATAAGCCCAAACAGGAGAAGCCTCCGTCAGTCAAGCCGGTAGATAAGGAAGCACCACCCGAGACGCTGGAACAGAAAGCAAGACGTCTCAGGAGAGAGGCTCGTGGCAATCTGAAGGTACACTTCAAGATCGGCGATGAACTCTGCGAGATTCGTTATTTCTCACACGATCCTGAGGAGGAGATTGGTCACAACGACAGTCAAATGCGCGACATGGCGGACGCTGGAGGAGAAGGTCGTGCTCTTAAGTTGCACCAAGACATGATGGACATAGACGAGGACGATGAGCCGGAAGCAGAGCAGCAGTTGATCGAGTTCAAAGAGCCATCCAAGATCGACTTCGGCGACGTTGATCCGGAAGAGCGCAGCAAGAACTACTCCAGATTTGGAGGTGGTAAGCTGGAGCCGGACAGTGCCGAGCGGGCGATCCGTGACCAGTATGAAGCAAACACTTTGATGGTCTTCTACACGGATGAGAGCGAAATCCCACCTAATCCGAAGGAGCCTGATCAGCCGTACAATGGTGAGCCAGGTCAGCCCACCAAGTCATTCGGCCGCCCAGAACAGAAGTCGTTTGATCGCGTCCAGCGTAGGAAAGCCATGCTCCCGCAACACCAGCAGCAGGTTCCCTCAACCGCCCAATCACCTTTCGACCTTTCCAAGTACTTGCCGAACCAACAGCAGCAGGCGTCCGCCCCAGCTGTACCTCCGCCTCCGCCTGCGACAGGTCTTCCACAAGGCCTTGATTTGAACGCACTCCTGGCCAACATCACCGCTCAACAACATCAGCAGCCGCCTCAACCAGCTCCACCAGCTTTCAACTTCGGGTCGCTACCACCTCCACCAATGGTGAACTCAGCGGCTGCACAACCACCTCAGATGAATGGTCTGCCACAGCCAGATATCTCGGCCATCCTCGCTACTCTCCAAGGTGGACAATTCGGCGCCGCGACCGGTGCACCAAACATGTCAGCTTTTGCGCCGCCGATGCAGCAGCTCGAGCAGGATGGCGTTGTCAATTGTGGTACGGGCAGTGGTAAAGGCAGCAAGGAGAAGAAGCGTTGGCGTGATCAGAATCCAGACAACAATAGGTTCTTCAAGACCAAGACGTGTCGGTACTGGCTGTCAGGGAAATGTCAGAAGGGAGAGGGGTGCACTTACTTGCATGACAGGAGTGGCATGGACGACGAGTAGACCCGTGGCGAGGACTGTGCGTTTTGATTCGTGCGAGCGAGCTAGCAGAGGCTCCCTTCGATAATGCGAGAGAAGACAAGGCGACAGTGTTCACAAACAGCGCACTAGCAGCATGAAGCTGCTGTACTTGATAGTTCTTGCTCAGAGATGGCGAACGATTGACTCATGCAATATGCGAACATTACTCAAGCTTCACTGACGGTGCCCTCTTTGTATTTCTCAAGTATCCGCTGATGACTGACTTCGAAAAGTTCCAGGCAAGCTGATCGAGTCCTTTCTCAGAAGTGAGGCAGATAACGAAAAGGACCTGCTTATGCTCTTCCCAAATGCTAACGCTCTGACTGTGATACGATGACGGCGGATTGCCACAACATGATCATTCGTTCTGTTGACCTCGATCTCTAAACATAAGGTAATGCCCCAGAAGAACCCAAACGACCTCGCAGCAATCCGTAGAGACAACCAAGCTGTACATCGAACACTGTGCACCTGAATGCCCATTCTATCTCTATGCATGCCTCCATCTCCATCCATCAACAACGACTTCTTTTCTCTCCAGCCCCGCCCGCAAAACCTCATCTAATAAATCGGGAACTTGGAAGAGATCAAACTCGTAAAACCAAGTGTCGAGCGAAGCCTGGTCCGTACACACAGTCGAAATCCGCAGTGCTGTTGCCCGACCAGTGAGGGCGGAGCGGCCATTCGCAGAGCAGGTGCTCGTCACCCTCGTGAGGGCCGCAGAGCACTGTGGCGTTTCGGCCGGTGGGTTGGCGGCTTGGAGAATTTGGTTAGCAGATGCAGATCGATAAGGGGCGGTTTTGGAGGGAGGATCCGACGTTCTCAACCCAGTCGATCACGACCTCGAGGTTTTTTTTGTCTCGAACCGGGGCATTGGGCTGCAGGTCGTTGGTCGTGCAGCGAGCGGCGCCGGGTGCGAGGTAGACTTTGTACTTGTGTCCATTATACCAGCACTGTCTTCCTACACCATCACCGCAGAGAGCAACTCACCACCCACTCATTCGGCGCGTCATGGCTAGCATTAAGCGGGCGACTTCCGCGCCTTTCGCTGTTACTGTGCCGTTCTGTCCAGGTGGCCTGCAGTCGTGATAGGTCCGAAGGATTGACTGCCCTTAGCGGCACAGGAGTACGCGATGCCAACGGAGGAGTTGATGTTGAAGTGGAGTTTGCAGAGATCGCTACGGGCAATGACACCGTCTGTGAAGCCGGTCAAGTGGGTCGCAAGCCGTGATGGTGGCGTTTACGATGGCTTCGAGCTCACACCGCGGCGGGTAGTAGCCCTGCAGCACCTCGACTAGCGAAGAGAAGACGTGGTAGACTTGCTGAAAGGCATAACGGAAAGCGGGAGCACCGATGACGGCGCCGTCGAAGGCATCTGCGAAGCGCTGGACTTGAGACCATTCTTCGCTGCCGCCCTCCTGAAAGCCAAAGTCAGCCGTGATCTCAAAAACCAAAGATCCCTCTCCATCAGAAAACGTACCGAACAACCCTGATAATAACTATACACCTTTCTCGAAGTATTTGAAGCCTTCTCAGCAAGATCCTCCCCGATAATCGTATCCTCCCAAATCGCCTGATACCCAGACGTACACGTCGCCTCCCAATTCGCCGTCGCGTTCGCCAAAGAAAACAAAACATCCAACCCGAACCCACCATCCAGATGCCCCGCCACAGCCCCTGCGCCTGCAGATGGTGGAAAGCGAGGCGGCGGACGCCAGGCTGGCCGAGCCCGGCCGGAGAAGACGAGGTGGGTGCAGGGGGGTTTAGGAGGAGTTTTAGGAGGGTGTACTACCGTCAACGCGCCCCAGCAGACGCGATCAGCAGTCCTGCGAAGATCCATACTACCGTTTCGTTCCTGAAAACCACCCGAATGCCCGGACATGTTTGCTGGTATCGTCTCGTACGAACCAGCGTCGGAAAGTGCATGTGCTTCAAGAACCTCACCTTGGCGATGAGCACAAGTCGTCGCGCAGCACGCCGGGGGAGACTACAGATTCCTAGAAGACCGTTCCCATTCGCGTCTTGCACGTCGGCCGCATGCTATGGTGGGGGAGGGTTCAGGCGAGAGACTCTGTGTACAATCTCGACCTGCGTCGTCATAATCTCCAGGCAGGCCAGTTTTCAAGTTCATCAGTGCTGGGTCTGGCGGGAAGTGTTAAGGACGGGGTGGTAAAGCACGGCTCAGCTGTACTGTATGTACCCGTGGACCTTACTAGTGTATAGTATAATGCCGAACAAGATCCAGAGCAGCCTGAGTGCAGCCGCGCAAGCTTTCTGGATCAGCCTCAGTAGAGACAACACGTCCCCCCGCCGTCCCATCATCGCCGTCCCAATAAAAGCGGAAGGGGCGACCTAAAAAGTGCTAGCAGATCCTGACCCCATCGAGCATGGCAAAGGTAGGTGACCTGCGTGAAACGCATTATCGTCCATTGATGATGATAATGATGACGAATTTTTTTTTTGAAAAAAAAAAAAAAGACAATACCATCCAACGCCCTCGCTAACCAGCAAAATCCTCCATACCCAAAAACCAAGTTTCCTACAACCTCACCCTCCCATTCCCACCGCCCTCACCACCACCGCCACCAAAGAATCTACTAATCGCATTCCCTCCACCATCACCATCACCATCCTGCTGCAACCACTTCGGCGTCTTAAACGAGAAGTTCTTGATAAACTCGGGCCGATCAGCCGTACCAAACGTGTTCCTCACCCGCTCTGCGAAATCCTGGTAAAAGTGCCTCGGACTGTCATCCTCTTCTTCTTCTGCTTCGCGATTCGTAATGGCGTTGAATTGGCGATTTGATTCCGGGATGTGAGTGGGCAAGACACCTTCTTGGTCTCGTCTGGCTCCAGCAGGAATGGAGGAGCTATAGTTGCGTGCAGTCCGTCTGTCTTGATCCAGAGAGGGACCGCGTGGAGACATGCCTAGATTACTGGTCCCGTTTGCTGAGCTCCGACTCTGAACTTCTCGGTCGATGAGTGCGCGACCTTCACGCCAGCCACCTGTGCCCAGCCCTGAGGCATTTCCTTCTTCGTCGTCCTCGAGTGCCGCAAAGCCAATGATGTTCTTCAGCTTGCCGTAAACGTTGAAGAGGGTCATCAGGACAGGGATCAGGAGGAAGCAAGGGAAGAAAGCACTAAATCCTTGCCCGAGAGGTGTGAGGTTGATGAGCTGACCAAGGAACTTGTAGAATTGTGTCTCCTTGTACACATCTGGGGGCAGCATGGTGATGAAGTTGTAGCTCAGCGGCACCGTCAGCTTGGCGACTTGAAGGCTATACCAGCATGCACTCTCGGCGTATGTCTGCCGCTTCACCAGAGCGCGATTGCCCCAAACGCGCACATCGGATATGGCGTACAGAGCGCATGTGTCCATATACAGCAGCCACGCGGCGGCGATGAGCTGCCCGGCGAAGCCAACTTTGCTGCCAGAGGAGGAGGGGTGGTGGATGGTTGTGAGTCCGATGATGGACACGCTCGGGGCGAAGGATTTGACGACTTCGGAGAAGATGACCATGGCGCTAGCAGCCGCTAGAGTGACGGCGAGAGCGATGCGCGTGGCGGGAATGATGGCCATGTAGAGGTGATGGCGCATCGTGGGTGTCAGGAAGGTCAAACGTCCAAAGAAAGTGGAGCGGGCCGGTGTCTCGCGGCCGAAGTCCAGCGTCTTGTGCGTTTTCGAATCTAAGATGGTCTGCATATCTTGCGCGTGTTGGCACAGACGACCCCACTCATCCACGAATCGGGCCTTCTTATGTCTCGCCCTCTTCAGTTTTCTCGTAAGGTCCGCCAGATACCTCTCGGTGACTACAGCGGGGATAGCGGGGTTGGTCGCTCGGACTGCTGCAGCAGCTCCAGGCCTGGTATCAGGAATCGCAGTGGTGTCTGCCAGCTCATCGATCCATTCTTGCAGGTTGGCGCTAGTGCCGTATTTCCTCTGCTTGAGTTGCCAGACGGTACTTTCCAAGACGTCCAGCTCCTCCACTGATTCGTCCAGCTTATCCTTCGTCTTTGGCGCCTGCGCTTGCAAGCGCCGCAATCTGCCACTAACACTTGCGTTCTTGAACAGTCGACGAGGGAGAGCGACCAGGCCGTGACCCATCAGCCCAATCGCCAGGATCAAGCCCCAGGCATAGGCGAGGGCCATGAGCATGCCCTTGATACTGGCGGCACGGAAGCCATTCTGCAGGATGAAGTAGATGAGACCTGCGATTCCCGTCCCCAGCGTGATCAATTGGTACCGCGCATTGCTCCTCAGGCTGTACGCCACCCTCTCCTGCATCTCTCTGTATCCCGAATCGCAGAACTCGCCCAAGAAGGGCAGGATGAACCAAGTCAGGCAGAAGGTGAGCCAGTATGTGATGCGCCAGGTGACCAGCACCACTCGCTCCGGCAGCCAGACAGCTCGGGAAGGCCCGTCATCGCCGTCGGCGGCGGAGGCCAGGTCGATGGGGACGAGGAGGATGATGCTACACGGCAGCGCCAAGGCCAGGAAGACGGGGACAAGGAGGTATGCGGGCGTGGTGCGGAGGGGCAGGTAATGTCGCAGCAGCAGGAGGACAAGCACGCTGACGACGACGAGGGCGAGCAGGGCGAAGACGTCGCTGCCGAGGGAGGAGCCGGCCATCTTCCACCTGGTCTCTAGTATAGAAACGCAATGGTCTCAAGCAACGTCTCAAGCGCCATCAAGACGGAGGGATGCGTACATGAGATGATATATAAGCCAAGGTTCCACCTTCGAGGTCCGCAAACAATGACGTCCGAAGCGCCGTTGGAGGCTGCAGCGTGGAGGGCAAAGGTCGTGGCCAGGGAAGACGCATCCCCGCATTCAGCCTCACATGACAATGACATGTGATCCCTCCTACAACATACATGTAACGGTGCCGAATCATCCAAGGTCCATCCATACATGTACTTCGTAAACACATTGGTCTGGTCTGACGGGAATTATGTAATCTCCAGCTGATCGTGGTATACTGTCGGGTACTATGGCTGACGACGAGGCGGCGTCGGCGGCGGCGGCGGCGGCCATGTCGCAAGCCTCGCTCCAACCCGTCGCGCGCCCCCTGGATCTCATCCCCGTGGGACTAAAGGAAGCCGCCTTGGACTCGCCCACCTTCCGCGCCACCGCCCTGCACTTTGCCGACCAGATTTCATGCATCGAAACATGGCTCGACGGCTACGTCAAGGCCGCCTCGCACCTCGTGAGCCAGGTCTCCGGCCTCGAGCGCAGCGTCAACGACTTCCTGGCCCAGTCCATGCCGCCCAACCACGTCTCCGAGGCCGTGCTGGACCACGACTACAGCCTGCTGGTCATGAAGCGCTATGGCGAAGGCGCCAGGCACTTCTGGGACTCGACCCTGAAAGGCGTCCGGAGGTACGACACCACCGTCATTGCCCCGATCCGCGACTTTCTGGCCGGACAGCTGCGGACGTTCAAGGACGCCCGGCGCGCGTTGGACGCCAGCCAGAAGGCCTACGACAGCGTCCTCACCAAGTACCTGGCCCAGAGCAAGACCAAGGAGGCCAGCTCCTTGCGAGAGGATGCCTTCCAGGTCTTTTCCGCGCGCAAGACGTATTTGAAGACCAGCATGGACTTCTGCACCGTAGCGCCCATAGTGAGGGCCGGCCTGGACAAGTTGATCGTGCGCATCTTCACCGAGCAGTGGAGGGAGCTGCGAACCTCACGTGAGGCCAACGACATGGCCTTTGCCCGATGGAATGCCGAGGTGGACAGAGTGAGAGGCTGGTCACGCGAGATGGAGAACTCGGAGCGCGCCTTCCACCGCGAACTCATGGCCGCGAGGAGGCAGATCGAGGACAGCGCCAGTGCCATGATCCAGCCGAGCAGGGAGCTGGAGGTCTACTCCGCCAGCACTGTGCAGTACCTGGGCTCGGGACCGACAGGCGCTGGTGCTGCCAAGCTACACAGCAAGAACGAAAAGCAGGGCTGGTTGGTCTTGAAGACTTCCGTGGGCAAAGCTCCCACAAGGACCGTGTGGAGCAGGAGGTGGTTCTTTATCAAGAATGGCATCTTCGGCTGGCTGATTCAAGGTGCGAGGAGTGGCGGTGTGGAAGAGAGCGAGAAGGTCGGCGTGTTGCTCTGCTCGATCCGTCCGGCGTTCCAAGAAGAGAGGCGGTTTTGTTTCGAGGTCAAAACCAAGGACCAGGGGCACATTCTGCAGGCCGAGACCCAGGCCGAGCTGACGGAATGGATAAGCGCCTTCGAGATGGCCAAGCGGAAGGCGCTCGAAGATCCAGCGAGCACGGGAGCACATCTGAGCGGACCCGAGACGGGTGTGGATCCCGCGTTTGCCATCACGCCGCCTGTGGCGCCAGAATTTGCTGCCAAAGTCGGAGATGGTCACGCTCAAGAGGACTCACCCGGTGCATTGAGTCTTCCTGGAGACGCTTCCCTGCCATCATCAGCGACGCGATCAAGCTTTGATGTGAGTGGCATGCCTGCCGGCAGGAGAGTCATGTCGCTGGAAAAGCAGGACGGCGAGAGCAGTGGCGGTGGACGGGAGCATGCCGCGAGGATCATGTCAAAATTGGACTTGTCTAAGAGGGGCACGACCGCATCACCACAATTGACGGCCCATGGTTCGGTGGGTGCGGCTGGCGGGATTGCAAGCTTGATCTCAGCGAGCCACAATATCCTGCCTGTCGGCCCTGGTGCACTTTCGCCGCAACAAAACACAGCACATGACCCAGGAGCCCGGAGGCAGTTTACGATGCCGGCGAGCTCTCTCGCTCCCTCCACATTGGCACCTCCACCTGCACCTACCAATTTGAGTCACACAGCCGTCGTGATTTCTGGTGAGCGCGGTATCGGGCTTGGTCGTGGCATCGATGGTTCTGGTATGCCATCCGGCATCATGGCCAATCTATGGGGAAGCAGCAACTGGGGTTATGTAAACCGTCTTGGCGACGACGCCAGGCCCGAAACCCGAGGCGGCGTGAAGACCTCGCCATCGATCAGCCCGGCGAGGAAACCAAGCGCTAGCCACGACGACAGTGAGGTCAATGACGGGCAGGGGACGCTAAATGAGAATGTCAAGGTAGTCCTGGCGGCTGCTGGCGCAGATATCGCAGCTGCTGGAATTAAGCATCGGAAGACGTTGAGTGAGGCGACCATTACCGACGCCATTATCGCGCAGTCCGGGTCAGCCGTACTCGAGAGCAACGAGGAATATCCGAGCTTTTATCCATTGCCTCTCAAGGCTCAGCAAGCACAATTTCGAATGCTCTTCCCGTCTGTGCCAAGATCCGAGAAAGTTGTGCTCGTGTTCAGAGCAACGTGGAATCCCAATGAGCAGCAGGAGTTTCCTGGTCGAGTCTATGTCACCACCAAGGAAATCTACTTCTACAGCCACCACCTGGGTCTGGTGCTCATCACTGGCGTGAGCCTGACGAGTATCACAGAGGTTACCGCGGCTCCAGGACGAGATTGCGACTTCCTGTTCCTGCACCTGAGAGAGTACAGTCGACGCAAGGACGATGAAGCCAGGAGGATTACTGTCAAGGTGTTCCTGGAACCGCTAAGATTGTTGCAAAGGCGGATGAATTACCTGGTCCATAACGCAAATTCAGACAGCCCAGATAGCGTGGACGAGGTTCTGAAGAACTTGATCAAGATGGAAAGCGAGACGCTCAAACGGAGCTCGAGCATAGAAAGCTGGGAGGATGTTGGGCTCGAAGACGGGGCGAACAACGGCGGCGAGGGTGATAGAAGAAACGCGAGAAATGTCAAGGCAAGTCTCAGGATCGACGGAAGTCTTTACGGAGACCAGACCGCCAGGACAGGGCGCGAGGTACAGAAATTCAAGCTACCGAACCAGCCGGTCATCTATGCGCCGCAGGGTATGCAGACCAGCGTGACGCGGGAGTTCAATGTTAGTGCCAAGGCCCTCTTCCACGTGATGTTCGGCGATAAGAGTGCGGTCTTTCAGTTACTGTATAACAATCGCTGGAACGACACCATTGTGCAAACCGCTTGGACAAAGAACACTGCTGGAAACTGGAGCAGACGCTTCTCTTCAGAGGGTGGTGCAACGCCGTTAGCCGACACCCAGACAATCGACATCCTTAATGACCACCTCTGCTACGTCGTCACGAATACCAAGCATCCATGGAAGCTCCCTTACAGCGGTCGCTTTGTACCAACCACGAAAATCGTCATCACGCACACCTCCAAATCAAGGTGTAAACTAGCAATCTTCCAGCTCATTCGATGGGAGCGTGCGCCTAGATGGCCGTACATCCAGCGCCTGATCGAGAAGCAGGCTCTCGGCGCCCTTGACGCCGACGCGCTGGATTTGTCGAACGTAGCAATGGATCAAGTCACCAAGCTGGGTAGTCACAGCAAGACGAACCGAGCCATTGAGATCTTCGGCGGCATCGGGGCGGCACAGGCGAGAGTGCCTTCCATCACGGACGGGTCTAAGATCGAGGCAAGTCTTGGGAAAGTAATGAGTAAAGAGAGAAAAAGGCAGAGGAAGCCGATCGGCATCTTCAGGCTCATCCTTGATGACCAAATCGCTAGAGCGTTTGCGACGTTGGGCTGGTTCCTGGATGTACTGTTTGCGTTCGGAAAGGGCATACTTGCCGCGTGCACGACACATACGATACTCGTTGCCATTCTGGTCGGCAGTGTCTTGTACAATGGCTGGTACGGCTATCGAGACGGCGTCGAGTGGTGGCGGGAACGGAGTGCTCTGAAATTCATGGCAAGAGTGGGAGTCAAGACAGAATCGCCTCTGACAATCAGCAAAGCAGTCTGGCTGAAAGACGTGGAAGAAGTCATTGCCGCTCCTTCCCTCATATCCGTCGAGAACGACACCGTCGCCGACATCCTCCCATCTGGCGTAAGGACCTGCCGATCAACCTTCGCACAAGAAATCGCCGCCACCTCCTCCTCCTCCTCCTCCGCTCTCCCCAGCACAAAAAAACCCGCCACCCGTCTCCATCGCACCCGCGACTCCATGGCGCGATACCGGCATGACTTACTCGTCGCTTTACGAGTGGTCAACCGCATCGAAAAGGATGTGGTCGAAGCGGAATTCGAGGCGTGGGTCAATGAGGAAAGGAGGAAGTGTGGGAGGGTTGAGGGGATGGTTCGGCGGCGGAAACTTGAGCAGGATAGGCGAGGAGGGAAAGGAGAAGAGGTGGAGCTGGATCTTGAGGAGGTGCTGGGGAGGGAGTTTGTGGAGTATTGTTCCAGTTGTGCCGGGGAATTGAGGGGGCTGGGGATTAGTTGATGATTTCATGACGCTGTACTACCACTCGCCCACGTCTAGGGCATCTGCAGTCGAGGTCCGCAACCTGCTCAGGTCACTTGCGCGCCGAAACCCTGCCTAACATCTTTGCTCATAAAAAGTGCCACCCATTCAATCCATACTCAACGACCCTGCGACCCTGCTGTGCTTCTCCCCCTCCTCCATCATCAGCAGAATTAAAAAAAAAAAAAAAAAATTCTTCTCAGCCCCGCTAAATCTCGATACCATCACATCTTGTGCATCCGTCACTCCCACCTTCCTCTACATACTCATCTACAGGCTCTCGCCACGTCTGGAGAATGACGAGCCTTAGTCCTAAGAGGAGGAGGAGACTTCAGACGGTCGGCCAGTTGCTGGCTGTATATGTATGCGATGGTGAGGTTGTGGGGTGTCATGCGGAGGGTCCTGGTTTGGTGGTGATTCTTTGCGAGACTTGCTGGTTGATGGGGTGTGCGTGGTGATCGTTCAGGGGAGGAGGGTTTGCTGAGCGTTCAGTACTAATGGATGGTATGGGCGGCACTGTGGCGCGCGGTGTAGGTGGATACGAGGCAGGGAAATGGAATCCGAACCCATGGCCGATCTCTCATTGCTTTGCCGGGTATGCGAACGGGTTTTGCAAGTCAGGGAGGGCGGTTTGGGTAGATGGGAGACGGTATGTGGTGTTTTGGACGGAGGAGGCAGCCTTGTAATCTCGATCGTACGGGTCGTTCAGTCCAAAGTGGATGTACCGCATGGGATCCACTGGATCAGGGCTTTCAAAGGCTTTGAACCGGTTCGAACTGTCCGGAGTACAGGAACTTGGTCTCGCCCGGTAATAATGAAAAGGACACCACGTCAGGATACGAAATGAACGTCATGAGGCAACATCCCTTGTGATCTTGAGTTCATGCAGATGCTTCGCCGGCTTCGCCACGTCGTTCTGGCTGGCCTTCAACATGGAGCTCCGCCTTCAACCCTATGAAGTCCCGCTCAGAGCCTTTCGGGTGGGCCTTGTAATAAGGTCTGGTCCATGCACTCTAGTCGCGCTCAGGATTCGAGTGGAACCTGGACTACTGGATCCACCCCAGGTTCACTTGGCCGATACTTTGATGACACTGAGCCGTACTATCGAGATTACTGGTCTACAATAATGCTAATATGTCTCTTCGTCATCATGCTTTCCAGCTCGAGATGGGGAACGGCAGATGGAGGTGAAAGCTCGGAAGTCCAGGGCGGGGGAGACGTGCTGCTGTATCTGAGTGACTAGGACACATATGCCAACATACTCCCGACTATCCGCCTTTCGGTACGTCGGCAACACAAAGACACCTCATGAGGACAATCTCGCCGAGCGCCCCGACAATCATGTCCATGATCTCCTCCTACGCAGTCCTGCTCTCGGACCACCCAGCCTCAATCTCCGAGACCTCTACTTGCACTACACGTAGTGTCACAGACGTCAGCTCCAACTCGCCCTCGAATGCACCATCAAAGCAACAAGAAAACCTACACAATACTTCTTATAATGCGTATTATCCTCATTCCGATCGAATCGTCCGACATAGGCGCAATTTTTCCCCGGCGGCCCTTGAGCCATTGTGGGATCGCACATAGTCGGGTAGCACTACCATCACATCTTAGCAGTGCTGTCCACTTGGCAAAGTAGTAGAGAGTTCTTGCGTACTTGATAATAATTTGAATGACCAGGGTGCTGTGCGCAGGTCGCATCTCGAGCTTTGCCTCCGAAGATCGAACAGTCGGGTGCTCCGGGGGTCCTACACGAGATGGCGTCGGCGAGGGATGAGGGGTGAAGGGAAAGGAGGGCGATGGAGGTTATGAGAGAGAATCTCATTGTGATGGCGCGGTTGTGAGATTTTGGGTTTCCACGCGCAGAGGAAAAAGTAGTGAAGTTGGGTATCATGCTCTTTATACCGTTTCGTTGTAGTCCGAGACATGTAGCCTTGGCGACAGGGGAATGGCTTTTACTTAGGTAGGGATCTCTTGTAGCGAATTTACGAAGGGACACCGCCGTGTGTGTGTGCACCGCACTCTGCTTTCTTGTATAACATTTTTAATCCCCGGAGGAGGATGGAAAGAGCGACGGCACGGCGAGCGAAAGCTATATTCTGGCGAAGTGACACTTGTTACACTTACGCGGCCGCTTGGCAAGATGGTGAACCCCTCGTTAATCCCCGAGCTACCAAGATCCCACGCAATGGAGTGCCGGATCCATCGGGTGGCCTGAACATCAATAATATCAATAGCAGCAGGCATGAAGCCGGTCGTCCCGCGAGCTGCCATCATTAATGTCCCGCCACAACGGGTCACCTTTCCGTTGTTTTTGGCTGTGACTTCGATGCAGAGGGGTCTTGAAGTGCCTGCATGATGCCTGTGTCACAATAAAATAGGCCATATCCACTGGTTTGTCGAGGTATAGCTGTCTTCAACCTCACTACACCCTGCTGATTTCGGACGCAGAGAACATGTTCGCAGATACATCAACCATCGAATAGGGACGGATGCTATCGCGATCGACCCGCCCTTTTCACAGCCAATTCTTCCGACGCTTACGCACTTCAACATTAGTCCCTCCCATATGACCGTCTGACTGATTGATGAGCTGACCAAAGCAATGTCTTCCGATGTCGAGGCACTCTCAAACTTTGACACGCTCGTTTCGCTCTGCCTTGGTTGTACAGGTTCGTTCCCGGACCAGACTGCCGGCATCTCACGAGCGAGGGTTGATAAGAGAGAACTCTTGCTGTGCCCGCAATAGAGCGTATTGAGGATAGCGCCGAGGTCGCATTCGATGTCAGAGCGTTGCACTGCGGAAGGTGCTCAACAGCTTCTGAGCACTGGTCGATCGATCCCATCAACGCTCTGGCCAACGAAAACTAAGCTCATAGAAACAACCACGAGCACATTGTAACATGACTTGCTTATAACCGCCTGGCCCGTCTCTCGCGGCAACCGTCACGACTTCGTCCGTCAACTTCTCGAGAGCGACAGCGGAATGTGTGTCCACATCAGCACGATCAAAGTCTCGTACTCTAACACTGGCTACATCTCCGTATGCCTGCTGAGCAAGGCCCTCGGTCGATATGAACAGTGCCAGTCCCTCCAGTTCGATCAAGATCTCGTCGGTCCGCCCGATGTCCCATCGCGGCCATTGAGCCAGGGCTGAAGGTGTCATTGTCGATTCGGCATGGCTTATGTCCGTTATTGAGAGGCTATTGCCCGTCTCAGACCTTATATCAGGCAAAAGTCCTGCCCTTATAGGCTCGGGCTGAGGAGCGGCCTTGAGCGGCGTTCCGAAGCTCGGCTCATGCGAATCGACTCTCTGCAAGACATCTTCTCTCAACCTGGAGCTGCTGTACCATCTCCTTCCTTGGATTCGTTTTTGGTTTGACGTCTCAGGGGATTGGTTTTCGCTGATGGATGACGCAGACGCTGCTTGATCCCTAAGCGAAGATGCGCAGTCCAATGCTGGCACTTCTTGCACAACTGCCGACTTAGGCTCGTTCTGATGTTGGTCTATTGTCTCAATCTGCGGCTGTTCATGGTGCTGATATTGCCTGTCTCTAGGCTGCTGCATGCCGACTGCGATCTGCGATTGCTGGTTGTCATCTGTCTGGGCCTTTGGTAGGGCCGCAAATGGGCCCGAGAGCTGGTCACTGAGACTCTGTGGCTGGCAAGCAGCCCGCAAGGTATCTGTGCTACCACCAGCCTTCAGGGCCGTCTGGGCTTGACTGCTAACGATAGACGTTACGGTCGATGCTGTGGGAGTCGGTAAAGGCTGCACCGCCAGATTGATTGTACTCTGGGGCGTCGGAGGAGCATTTGCATATTTCGCTCCTCGAATCTTGGCTGCTTTCAGGGCGTCTTTCAGCACAGCGTGCGTCCTTCGCAACGCTCTCTTGATCGATTCCGTCTGAATCACTGTGTACTTTTGAGAGTCAGGGATGGTCCATTGTGGATGAACTTCCCCATGTGATTCTGTTACATCGAAGCCACCATATGATCGTAAAAAGTGGAAGCAGAGGAAGCAGGCCCTCTTGCTTGTGCCGATGTACTGCGGGCTGCGCATACCTGCCTGACCTGCAAGATACAGCGCTATCTGAATCTCTGCATGGACAAAGTGAGGGAGGCCTCGCCAATTTGATGGAGGCGGAGCTGGTAGCGCCAAATAAGTGATCTTTTGGAAGCAGAACCGGTGGCAGCGAGCAGCTGTGGAAAGGTAAACACAGATGCGCCAATAATTCGCCAAGGCTTGAGTCTGCCGAATTTCTTTCCTTCCCTCGAATTGCTCGCCTAGATGATATACCAAGGTCGCGCCATCGGCAGTAATGCTACAAGCAGCCTTGAGCATAGCAATAATAGCTTCGTGCTCGCCGGAGTGACTCGCCTTCTCGCAATTGTCGATGCTGGCTGCGAATTCATCCAGTCGATTCATCAAATCGCTGGATTTTCGACCATGCCCCCTGGGCTTGGTCCTTAGCTCGGTCATCAGAGCTCTGATCCTCGAACCAATCTGAACCTGTCTCTTCAAGGACTTTCTGAATGGTTGAGCCTGACAATGCTCTGCTTTTGAAGAGCCAAGACGGGTCAAGATCCTGTTGCGGTGCATTCTAGCGATTGCTTGCAGGCATTGATTCGCGCAAGTCTCGCGTGAGCCTAGTTGGCCAGTAAGCATCAGCTGGTCGAATTAACAGCTACACTGGCGCACCTCGGGAAGCGCATTGCTCGAGACTCTCTATCAAGATCTTGAAGCATTCAGTAACCTCCGCAGCGACACCTTGATTCGCTGCGACAGTGATGACCAAGCCATTCGAAGCATCATTGATAGCTGCTGCAGAGACGCATCCTGGGGCACTATTCCAGGCTGCAAGGAAGGCAAAGTCGTCCGCCAACTGTTTCTTGACAGAGCTTGGTAGTGAGGACCCTATATCTGCTGCCGGTCCACCAATGGCGCCAACATTACGAGGCTGTGCGCGTGGAAAGATTGGGTGGTTGTGCGCAACCTTGTGAAGCGCAAGAACAGCATCTTCGAACGCCGCTCGTGGAACGTCATCCCAGATCGACATATGTGGAGTTTGACGTCTAGATAGCCTTTCTTCGCGAATGATGTTTGCGATAGTGTCAAGCTGTCATTGCGACTCTTTGCTCATCGACTGAAGATACGCAGTGCGAAATGCTGCGAACCCAGCTGCAGAAGTGCATACTAGTAGCTTATCGCAAAGCTACCCGCTTTCCTAGATCCTGGTGTCCTTGAGCGTCTCACTGCTTTCTTCAAAGAAAAGAGACCAGCGTTCGCTTCATCCAAGTGCCGCCCGACGTTCCGATACAAGCTCTGAATCGCTCGCTCGGACGATGTATCAGGGACGGGCTTTTAGTAATAGTGCTACGAGCAGCCTTAAGCATAGTAATAATAGCTTTGTGCTCGTTGGAGCTGACTCGCCTTCTTGCAGTTGTTAACGCTGGCTTCCAAACCTTTTATTGTGTGGCATTATGATGCTTATTTCTATGGCGCCGGAGGCAGCTGTCTCATTGCTCCGATGGGCAGCGCACACATCGTCTGAATTCATTCCCTGGTCTTCGTGAGCTCTTTCTACTCCGCCTTTGCTAGAATGCACTCCCCGCAGACCTTCTCTCCTAAGTCATCAAACTCTTCTGCGTCTTGATGAGGATGGAATGCACAATAGATTGAGAACCTCCTAGAATGCTAGTCAGCGAGGCTTCATGCACTTCAGGCGCATTAAAAGGCATGTTGCTGGCGACGCACTACATCACCTTATGCCATGTCTATTACCTAGAGGACAGCATCAAGGTTAGAGCCAAACACATCCAAGATTGCTCCCTGGATGGGGGGAACGGCTCCCCAAAACGCACAAGAGCCAGACCTCTTTCGCGAAAATGCTGCGCCTCGCGTGGTACTTGACTCCGCAGTCAATCTTTCTCGAATGGTACATGACACCGCCATCATTAATCACGCTTCCGCCATCCTCACGCCTCCGTCTCCTCGCATGCGCATAAGATAGCTAATGGCACAACGCTCCTGCAACCGCTCAACCTACCATTGAATCCTATAAACACGGCTTCGACTGGCGAGTTTCATGCAACTTCTAGCTCTTGGAACCTCTATTCCTGCCCATCACTGTTCAAGATGGCACCTCTGCTTGTGCGTGTGCCTGAGGCATCTTCACAAGACAATGTCGAGGCTGTGCCGATGCTCACGTCTGATAGGCTCACAACATCACGACACTACATGTAGCACTGCTGGCTGGCAACAATACTTCTTCCGTCCCGACGCCTCTGCCAACCAACTTGGTAGTCAGCGACTCCAGAAGCCAAAACTCCGAAGGCCTCATCGGCGCAATCGTCGGTGTCTTTGGAGTAGTGCTCGGCCTCCTCACGCTGTTGATTGCATATCTACAATTTCGAAAACATCAAGCCGTTCCAGATCACCATTCATCGACTCTGAATTGGCCACACTCGAAGCAAGTGCGTGGACACCTTTTCGATGGTCGATCGATAGTCCCTTGTTGCTGACATGGCCAGAAGCAGCCAGCCAACAATCATCGACTACTCAAGAAACATCCGATATGTCAAGCGAATCGGCATCTCCAGAGGATCTAGATGAGAGTTGACAGCGAGCTTAGGCCAGCTGTGTAAACTTAGAATTACGTTAGTCGTCAAATTCATGCATTTCATTGTCGAATGCCAACAACAGCAACGCTTTGAGGGCGAGCTTGTGAGCTGCAGATTTTGTCGGGTTACGAAGGGGCTTGCAGAATTGTAGCTTCAGTGAAGCGCGGCATTCGTGTATAGCAGTCTAGAGATAGATTTTCTTGCCGCGGTCGACTCGTCGGAAGTACCTTCCCTCATATCGCACATGACATGGGCAACTGAAGCAGGCACTAGAGCTCAGCACCAGTCTCATGTTCCTACTCAAAGCCCAGCCTTCGACAGCACTCGATGTACCCCAACAACGCCATCACATCTGGCATATGTGGTCCGGGAAGGCCATAGCACAATTTCTCCCTCAGGTACTTCATTGTTGCGTTCTTCAATCGCGCCGCCTGATTGTCATGAGGTCCCAATCGCGTGACAGCCTCTTGGTCGGAGCTCTTATTGCTGTTCACATCATCGATAATGAGGGTAATGTTTCGATCGATACTATGTGAGATGCGCTCAGCGGCTGCGGCTACCTCCAGATCGTCATCGGCTCTCGTGGAGTTGATGGTTTGTTCCGCTACATTCTCGAACCAGCCATCGCCGAAGTCGCCGAGCACATCGTGGATGATACCAAAGATGGTCTCGGCGTCTATTGACCGAGTCTTCTTGTCATAGTACTCGCTCTCCTCTGGAACCAGACTTGGGTCGAAATCGAAGAGGTACTTATACCTCTCGACATATTGTTCACCGTTTTTGTAATTCTCGCGGTCGCGGAGTAAGATGGCTTGGCAGTACCGGCCCAGGTCATTATCAAACTGCGGAGGCACTCCATCTTTCGATGCTGGATACCGCGTCAAGACCACAGCTACCATAGCGTCGACGATAGGCCGCAGGAGGACGTCAACGATGTCTTGCTTGGGGTCGAGGGTGGGGTTCTCCGTCTTGGCTGAGTCAAAATCCTGATAACGTTGGGTCACTAGGTCGCAGCGACGTGCAACATGTCGTTTCTGCAGATACCACAGCTTGTCCATCTTGACCATGGCGTTACCTTTCGTGAACTTCAGATCGAAGATGCTTGCCAACTCCCGCATATCCAATGCATCCTGTTTTGTCGGATTGCTCCATCCCAGTAATGCTAGGAAGTTGCAGAGAGCCTCCGGCACTACTCTCAGACCTTCGCGCATACTGCGGACATCGAGAGCGATGTCACCCATATTTCTCTTAGATAGCTTCGCTTTGTTTTCGTCAACCAAGAGTCCTACGTGCGCGAATATTGGTGGGGTCCAGCCAAATGCGCGGTACAGGTCGTAGTGCAATGGCGTTGAAGCCATCCATTCTGATCCACGGATCACATGAGAGATCTTCATCAAATGATCATCAACGACATTGGCAAAATGATAGGTCGGAGTGCCATCTGACTTGATGAGGATGACATCCGCAGCGCTGTTTCCAGCATCGTCTTCAGTATCTGCGATGGCGGTAGGCGATCGTTTGAGAGGTGTAATCTTGCCATAAATGAGATCGGGATAGACTCGTTTCTTCACATCCTCCGGTCGCCTCAAACGGACTGTAAAAGGCTCCTGCTTGTCATATGACCGGTCCTGGGATTCTCCTTGCGGGAGAGAAGCACAGTTTTGATGGCATCCGCTGATGACATACTCGTGCTTGACAGTCTGCGAACTGCAAAAGCATCGATATGCCGAGTCAGCGTCCAGAAGCTGCCGAGCATGCTGTTGATAGATCTCGTTGCGTTCAGACTGCCTGTACGGTCGATGTGGTCCAGCGACCTCAGGACCTTCATCCCACTCAAGACCAGCCCATCGTAGATCTTCGAGCAGACGTTCCTCAGCTCCAGGTACTAATCTTTTCTACTCTATTCAGCATCACTTCGTACGACCCAAGGCGCATGTGACATACTTGATCAGTATCCTCGATTCGAAGCAAGAATTGGCCCCCCGTTCGCCTAGCCAAAAGAAAGCTGAACAGTGCAGTTCTCAGGCCGCCGATGTGAAGATGGCCCGTGGGCGATGGAGCGAATCTGGTCCTCGCTGGCTTGTCGGGAAGTATGGGCTTTCTTGTAAGCTGAAATGACTGCTTCAGCTCTTCATTACCAGTCGATTTCTCCTTCATTGAGACATGACTTCTAAAGTGGGCCGCTTGGCGAAATGAATTTGAATTGATGGAAGCATACGCGGGTCTCCCTCGTGCAACAGATGCTGAAGTCGCGAGGTGTAATAGTCGAATCTGCGCGCGAGAAGCCCGTCGCCGACATGACTGGCAAACCCAGCCGTCTGCCTGCACAGCCGCTCGCTTCAATGGGCGAGCGAGTGTTGCTGACATATGCGTCGAAAATGATGGATCGTTGGGGGCGAGTTTGCGAGGCAAGAACTGCATGAAGTCGGAGATTTTGACGTAAACGCCGAAGCAACTTTCGTCCTTGATGATCCTATGTGCTTGCTACACTTTGTCCAACTTGCTCGATTTGTCCTACGTCTCTCCTTTAAAGCGGCTGGCTGCTATTGGCGAAGGAGATAATGACCCTGCATCAGGGAGTCCGCCACACAGTTGACATTGAGAATCAGCTTCCAAATTCTGTCTAAGTCTGAAGAGCCTTGAAAGTAAGGCAAAATGAGCGCCTCAGAAATCGACCTGTACGAGGTCTTGAGCATCACTCGCGGCGCGACAAAAGCAGAGATCAAGAAGGCATATCACAAGGCTGCGCTTTCATCACACCCGGACAAGGTCCCGGAAGAGCAACGAGAAGAAGCCGACCAAAAGTTCAAGCAAATATCGCAAGCATATGAGATCCTCAGCGATGACGACAAGCGGCACTTGTACGACACCCATGGTATGAGTGCATTTGAGAACGGGAGTAATGGATTTCCAGGAGGAGGTCCGGGACCAGACTTGGACGATCTCCTGGCGCAAATGTTTGGAGGCGGGATGGGTGGTGGTGGGCCGTTTGGCGGCGGTGGCATGGGAGACTTCCCGGGAGCGAAGAGGAGAGGAAAAGGGAAGAACGAGGTGCAGCAGTATGAGGTTACATTGGAGGAGCTGTACAAAGGCAAGACGACGAGGTTTGCGAGCACAAAGCAGGTCATATGCGAGCATTGCAAAGGAAGTGGCGGCAAGGAGAAGGCAAAAGCTAAGAACTGCGATACTTGCAAAGGAAAAGGAAGCACAACGAAGCTGAGACCAGTAGGGCCAGGACTGGTGACGCAAGAGACGGTCAAGTGCAGCACCTGTTCTGGGCGAGGCAGTTTCTATGCGGACAAAGACAAGTGTAAGAAGTGCAAGGGCGCGCGGACGGTGAAGCAAAAGAAGATTCTCGAGCTGTATGTTCCTAGAGGCAGCAGGGAAGGTGAGGCTATTGTGCTGCAGGGTGAGGCAGACCAGGAGCCGGAGGATGAGACGCCAGGCGACATCATCTTCGAGCTGGTGGAGAAGGAGCACAAAACATTTCATCGTGCAGGAGCGGACCTGCAGGCACCGCTGAATGTCACGCTAGCAGAGGCGCTGACAGGGTTCGACCGGGTGGTGTTGACGCATCTGGATGGTAGAGGCCTTAGTCTGCAAGTGGAGCAACCGGAGGGCAAAGTATTGCGACCCGATCAGATTCTCAAGGTGCAAGGTGAAGGCATGCCGCATAAGAAGAGCGACGCGAAAGGCGACCTGTACCTCACGGTGAACATTGAGTTCCCGCAGGACGGATGGCTCAAGGATCAGGTGGCTGTGGACGCTGTGCGGAAGGTGCTGCCTGCGTCAGAAAAGGAACCGAAGGTAGGCGAAACGCCTGAGGTGGTCGACGAAGTGGAGTTCGAGGAGGTGGAGGATCTGACTGGATTTGGCGCTGGGTCGGATGACCCAAGAGCGGGTGGCGAGTGGGAGAGTGATGAAGGCGAGGGCGAGGGCGCGCAGTGCGCACAGCAGTAGACGTATGACTGCACACTATGCGACGGATGCATCCGAGGTTCACGGAAGCAGCTCATGGCGATGGCGTTGGATGGGTGCAAGTGAGCGTAGTGATGCGCCTGATGACCTAGAAGGATCGGAGATGCTAGGCACTAAGAGAGTGTACATATAATATGATGTATTAGTACTCAAGTATTGAACCATACATGTATCATAGCTCCTTCGGAATAATGCTCCTCCTAATGCCGTCATAGCTCCAGGCAGCTTGACTTCCACTGAGCTTTGGCGTCCAGAAACGAAACATTGGAACATCAGACAGCACATTACTCTTCCGCTCGCCCACCGCAACCAATCTACGGCCTCCATTGGATGGACGACTAGGTCACGCCGACATCAACCCCCCTTCGTCTTCACTCCTACGGGACACCCGCCGCCATGTCCTCCTCGGCCTCCGCCGCCCAATCGACGTGGGAACTCGAGAACGCCGTCAAGCTCGTCGATCCCGCACGTGATCAGCTCTACAGCTACAATGCCGACGCACAAAAGAAGATCGCAGCCGCAAAGCCTTGGCGCTCAGACCCGCACCACTTCAAATACGTCCGCATCTCCGCCGTCGCCTTGGTCAAGATGGTCATGCATGCCCGCGAAGGCGGCGACATCGAGGTCATGGGCCTGATGCTCGGCTACGTCGAGCACGAAACCTTCATAGTCACCGACGCCATGCGCCTACCGGTTGAGGGCACAGAAACACGAGTCAATGCGCATACCGAGGCCGACGAGTACATGGTGGAGTTTTTGGCCCAGAGTCGAGAGGGCGGAAAGCCGGAGAACGCAGTGGGCTGGTATCATAGTCATCCAGGGTATGGGTGCTGGTTGAGTGGTATTGACGTGAGCACGGAGAACACGCATCAGACTTTCAACGACCCCTTCTTAGCAGTGGTCATTGATCCGCATCGGACAGTCAGCGCAGGACAGGTGGAGATTGGAGCATTCAGGACGTATCCGGAGGGCTACAAGCCGGAAGGTTCTGGGGCGGCAGGTGGTGAGGACGTGGGGATGGCGGCAGTGCCGATGGCGAAAGCGGCGGATTTTGGCGCGCATGCAAACCGCTATTACCCACTTGAGGTCTCGCATTTCAAGTCCACCCTGGACAGCAAGTTGCTCGAGGCGTTGTGGAACAAATACTGGGTGCAGACCCTGTCCTCACCGCTATACACGAACCGCTCATACATTACATCGCAAATCTCGGACGTCGTGGCAAAGACGAACCAGATCCAAAGCAGCCTCAAGGCCAAGAACGGTGGTCCTGGTGGCGGAGGCCCGCTCATGGGCATTGGACCCTCTGGCAGCAAGAACAAGGACAAAGAGGCCCTGCAGAAAGTCGTCAGGGGTGCAGAAAAGATCGCCAATGAGGAGAAGATGGGCCTGATGGCCGCGATGGTCAAGGAGAAAATCTTTGCGGCGCAGACGAACGGTGAGCAGCATGTGACTAATGGGGTGGCGGCGAAGGAGGCGACCGTGCAAGCGCAGGCGATCGATGGCGTTGGGGCTGAGACTGCGACTACGGTGGAGAATGGGGACATGGAGATGGAGGATTCGGCGGATTCGGCTTGAGGTGGGCGTTGGTGATCACAGCATGCGAGACGAGACTTGAGGTGAGTTTACGAAGAGTGATTTTCTGCATCAGCGGTGGCGTTCGGGTAGAAGAGCAAATGACCAAGCATGGCATGGAAGGCTCGGTGGCAGTCCAAGGTATGGGCTGCTCATAGCTAGAGGGGAGATGGGGGGTCCCGGTGTACAGTTCTGAGGAGGTAGCTATGCGCAAGGAGTAACAGTCTGCGCACGGTGGAGTAGAAACCTTGTGCGATGACTGGATCCACTGGTCGAGCTGTGCTACCTCAGTGCAAAAGAGATGTGCAGTAAAACATGGTTGTCTCTCTGCGATCGGAATCAGCGCTGCCAATGGCAATGCAGCACAGCCCTGCACAATGAAGTGGTGTGGTGAAGCGAGCAGTATGTATCAAAGTGCCTGCAAGGCTTACTCAGTAATGCAGCGACATGCTGCAATTGTCTTGATGGGAAGTACGAGATGCACCACTCCTCAAAACCTGTCCCAATCAATCATCCTATTCAAGGATCATAACTTCGATGCACTTGTCACATTACCCAAGCGCTCCACGACTCTCTTCGCCCCCGACCTAACCTCCTCTACAATGTCCCCCGCCCCCTTCACCTCCCTAATCATGCCAACCCCAGTCCCGGCATACACCACCATCCTTCCCTCTACACCCCATTCCCCATCCCCTGGCACCTCCTTCTTATACAACCGCACATTCTCCGCCTCAGCCATCCCAGCGTCTTCATCCACATGCCCGCGATTCCTCACCGCACGCCCATCATACTGCTCCGGCCACCCTTTCGTCTCCTTCAACCGATCACAAAGCGTCGAGTTGATCGTCGTCGGTCCGCCGTCGGTGGTGCGGAGGATTTCTCCCTGCCAGCCAGGTGCGATGCCGGCTTCCTCCGCGGCTAGGAAGCGCGTGCCCATTACTACGCCTGAGGCTCCTAAAACCAAAGCTGCGGCGGTGCCGCGAGCGTCCACGATGCCGCCGGCTGCTAGGAGGGGGACGTTACGGAAGCCAGCGGATTCGAGCGCGTCGTGCACCTCTGGGAGCAGCGAGATGATGCCTGCGGAGCGCTTGAGCCCGTGCCCGCCCGCATCATGACCCTGCACGACCAGCACATCCGGCCTCGCCAGCTTCATAGTCTCCAAAGCCTCCTCCACCGTCCCAACCTGGATCCAAATCTCCGTCCTCCCGCCCGTCCATCTTCGAATAGCCTCCGCCCAGTCCCTGAACTCCGTTACATCCTTCGGCGCATACATCCATACAATAGCGGGGCGAAGCTTGATCACTGCATCTAGCGCGAATTCCAGAGTGCAGCTCCAGTTTTGGAAACCCACGCCAATGGGCAGCATGCCGTCGTGGGTACTGATGGAGCTGTTTTTGAGGAGTCTGGCTGTTTCTGTTAGGGATTTGTCGAGGTTCTGAGCGTTGGTGCCACCTGCAAGGAAGCCGACGCCGCCTTGGCGGGTGACGGCTGCCGCGAGGGCTGGAGTCGCCGCGCCGAGCATAGGCGCAGAGGCGATGAGGGGCTGTTTCGTCCATGGGTAGGCTGCTTGTATTAGCTCCGCCATTTCACTTGTTTTTCTCCATGTTGGACGTTGATGGGATATGGCTCGAGCATTGAAGGTTGATGTCTGAGAGTCGCGCGTCATGCCGAGGCCGAGAAAGTCTACCGCTCAAGTCCGCCCTAAGTCCGGTGTAGTGCCGAGAGATTCGTTGGCGCAGAGAACTGCTGTATGGGTGTTGAGCATACAGGCAGCCATGATGATGAGCAAGAAGTCTGCCAGCAACGCTTGACGAGTTGCTTCTCGTCAGGGACGCTGTCATGCTTTCACTTCTGGTCAATTCGCCTCCTCAACCGAGCAATCACCAACCACTTCTTGCGCTCCGTATGATCTTCCCGCCCACCATCCCTCTCCTTCAGCCACTCTCTTCGTCTGCCCTCAGCGTCCTCCTCGTAGATCTCCACCACCTCGAGACCTTCTTCAACCGCCACATCGAAGAAGTTCGCCAGCTTCGCTCGTCCGGTATGGAAGCCAGCAATGACAAAGACCGTGCTTGTGATATCTGAATGCAGAAAATGCAGCATCGAGCGGGCCAGATTCTCATGCTGGCCGGGCATCCAGTAGCAATCTGCAGCCAGAACACGAGTAAAATGGTGTTGGTTCTCCTTGGCAAAGTCTGTGTCGAAGTTGCCCCATTGGTGACCTTCGGTGCGGCATATTTTCGTTTCTAATTGTTGCGGAATAGCTTTCGCCGCATTCCGCTCTATATTGGCAAGCACGACCGGAGCAGGGTAGTCAGATATCACAACCTCTCTCGTGCCAGCCAAGGTCGCAACAATGCCATCGAGTCCCACACCTACAAGACCTCATCAGCCCGTCTCTTCTCGAGCATTTGAATGCTCAACGACCGCACCTGCGCCAAGTTCTAGGACCGTCTCATCTTTGACACTCCACTTCCCAGCCTCAGCCTCATCATTGCTGATGAGCTCCGCCATCTTGATGCCGGCATTCCACAAGTAATGGCTGAACAGCTGCCTCTCATTCTCAGCCTCCGGATCCGCCGTCCTGAGCTCTATATCCCCAAAGCGCCTGCTCTTGTAGATCATCGTGGATCTCTCATCGCCATGGTTGTTGCGCAGGTCATCTGGGAAGATGAGACCTGGCGCTGCAGCGAAGATGTCTTCCAGGTCATCTTCGACGCCTTCGTCGACAATAGTCTGGATCAGATCTGTCAACGAAGGCATCTGTGGCTATCGATCGAAGAACTGTGATGCTTTGGCGACATTATTGCGAGGAACCGGGTTGATCACAGACCAATACGCGTAGATTTTGTACCGACCGCTCGCCGCGGCTATTCACGGCATACTACCGCACCTTCACCTCAGGTTTGGATACGGACCATACGGCCTGGGTGGGAGGCGATTACGTTCAAGCAGTTGCGACGCAAGGTCTTGAGCGGTCCTTCATATGCACAGCAGGCAGGGCTCAAGCAGAAGTGATTCAATTCAGTTTTCCCTTGCGAGTTAAGAGTTCGTTGGTCGAATATCGCTGCAACGGTAATCTGAAGCTTTCTTTGATCACAAGCACAAGTCTATACATGAGACGACATGGAATTGTACAACCGAGACTGTTCTCCCCAGTCCTCCACTACCGCGTCGTATACACCTGCAAACGCCTGCAAATGCAGGAAGGAGAGACTCTAGTGCCGTCCGTACCTGCCTCCCCAAACTTTCCGGGGTATTCTTTAAATTCGTCCCAGTCCTCCAGTTCTCCGCCCGAGAATGCCCGTAATGCAACCCGTCAACGCCAATTGAAACCACAATCTCCTCAACCTACTACCCCTTCATCCCTTCAGCAGCCTTTTGAGGGGAAGCGATCGGGACTACTGATCCCTAAACGTCCTCAACAATTTCTGGCCACCCAGCAGCAACTTGCGCTTCCTCGTATTCTCTTCTGCATCACCTACCGTCGTGTCCGTCCCGGATCCCGCATGATCGCTCGTAGCAGCGGGAGGGGCAGCGTTATTCGTCGACCGCTGCCTTAATCGCTCGCCAAACCCAGACAAATGCCTGGTGATGGAAGTCGCGCGGTTCCTTGCACCGTCAAAACCGCCACCATCTGAAGATGGCGATGGGATGGGTCTCAGCTTCTGCTGCGATATAGGTCTTGTAGAGGGCGGCGAAGCCTGCAGTGAAGTCCCGTTTGCCTGCGTGCGCGACGTGGTGGGACGAGGCGCCTCGAAGCTCTCCACGCGCTCGTTGGAGGAAGTGGCGGGCGTAGATTTTATACTGATGCTCCTGTTCAGCGTGCTAGGCCTTGCGGATGCAGTCGAAGGACGCCCGTTCGTCTCACTTGGGAAGTCAAGCAAGCTGCTGGTATCGCTTCCCGCAGGCGAGCCACGCGAGTTGTTCCCCGAAGCAGCAGCAGTAGCCACAAACGTACTCGAATTGACAATCTCTCGTAGCCGGCTCTGCTGGTCCCGCTTCGGCTGATGGCGATGGAGCTTGTTGCTTACGATCGCACCAGCATGTGAGATCAGTGCTCTGATGACGTCCTTCTTCAGCTGCAGTGCCAGATCCAGATTCGACCACGTCTTGTTGCGGTACTCCAGCGTTGGCAATCGGAAGACGAGATCGTGGACATCCTCCAGATTGCGCTTGCCTTGACCCTTGTAGCTCAGGCAAAGCACTACCGAAGGTATCTTGACAGTGGCCAAAGTCATGTAATTGGAAGCACGGCTCATCATCTGCGTCAGGTCGTCGGAGACCTCGTTCCGCTTTTTCTTTCTGTCATTCTTTTCGTCGCTGTTTGATCCATGGAGGATGGTGCGCTTGCTGCCGCGGTCATTGTCCACACTCGCCATGGTGTTCAGTGAACGCTGGCTCGGCGAGCGAGACATGCTGGAAGCATTCGTCGCGGAAAGTGCGTGCCGCGATGCTGCCGATCTTGGCGCCACTGACTGCCTTGACGAAGATCGATCAGAGTGCTGGAAAAGAGTGAAGCCAGTCATGTGTCCGCTTGAGATGCCAAGACCCTTATTTTCCTGCTTCTTGTTTTTGTCCTTATGCAAATGCAGATTCGGGTGCAAGCGATGCTCCAGTGAGCCAAGACCATTGCCACGATGGTCAGTATGTTCAGGATCAGGCGAATCGGAGCTGGACAGCCGCGGCGTGTCTGTGCCTGCAGTGCCCGACTTATCATCTTCACCATCCTCATTCTTCTCCTCCTGCGTCGGCAGCATATTCTTGACCATGAATGGCGAGAACCCACCGCCTTCAAATGCAGTGCCACCCACACCAGGGAAGATGTACTCGAAGAGCTTCTTAGCCACCTCGCGCTCCACCTGCACTTTGAGTGGGACGATGTCGATCTCGAAATAATCCACGACTGGTATGCCCGCGATAGCTTCCAGCATCAGCCAATGGATTCTAAGCATCTTGTCGTTGCCGAGTTGGCGTCCACCGCGTGGCTCGTCTGTGAATGGCGCAATGATCTCAGGATACAATGCATCTGGCAGCAGATTATAGCCATTGATGCGCCCGATCTCCATGACGTTGTGGTTAGAGCCATCATTATTGTCAGTGCGATCGAACGAAGCGTTCTTTAGTTGAAATTCCAGAAGACTTTCATCCTTTTCGCGCACCAAATGCCAAGCGATTTCGCGAGCAGACATGTTCAGATGCATCAAGCCTCTGGCGTCTTCGGCCTCCTTCCGGTCTTCGACACGCTGCTGCGACGTGGTGATGGCTTTCATCATGAAGAAGAGCTCGTCTTCGCAATTTGCCAATTCATGATCCATGGACACGCGATCTTTCCATCCTTGTCTATCAAGATACTTCTCGTTTACCTGAAAGTGCACCTTGATTTCCTCCAACTGCCTGATACGGTCCTGGAGCACCTGTACCATTTCTGGCGCACCTCTCAAATCGCTGAAGTCGGAGGCCAGCATGATCTTCTCCAGGCGTTCGGTCCTGGTCTTCTCAAGCGGCTCATTGTACAGCAGCAGATCCATGACGATGATGTACAAAGCATAATACTGATTAGAGTCGCAGATAGCGCGCAGCTGAGGGAACTCAATCCAGACATGATCCATACGATCCTCAGCCTCTTGGGCGCTCTCAGGCGTAGCCTGCTCGCCTCCAGATACATCATCGTTGTACTTGAGGCGCAAATTGTTGTACTTGTCATATCGCAGACTGGCAGAAGTCCTGTGTACCACACGACTGAAACCGTAAGGATTCACCTGAAAGTCAAACATGATCTCCATTGGGACCCATGGAGGCCACTGAGTTCCTGCCTTAGCGCCATAAAGATTGGCCGTGTACATGTGGAAGAATTCCGTACTGAAGGTCTTCATGCTCGTCACAAACATCTGTAAGCTGTCTGCCGCGGCAGTAAAACGTCGTTGCACCAGCCCAGAGACGTCGTCCATAACATTGTCCTTGTCCATGATCTGAATGACCTTCAGCTGCATGCCCTTCGCTGTCACAAGGACTACCGATTTTGGATTCTTCTCGCTCTGTAATTGGACTTGTGGCGCGATCAAGCGGAAATGATAGGTGTTCAGCGGCGTGAAATCATGGGAGATGTCCTCGTGAGCTTTATCTTTGCCATCTTCGTTCTGCTCCGTATCAGCAAATGGCTCATTGGCAGTCACCCAGTCTCGGCCGTCCTTCAGCAGTTGCTCTATCCGGTCTTGAATTGTTTGCTCGTCGTCGACATCTGGGGACGTGGCGCTCATCTGGGTGCTAATGCTCACTTCTCGCCGTGGCGTCTCACCATCACCAGAAGCGTGCGCCTTTTCGTGCTCGCTCTCCTTGTTCTGCCGCTCCTCGAGCACATCCAGGATGAATTTAATGGCCCGTCGAGACATGTAGTACACAAACCCACGCCTTTGGCTGTTCTGGTGTATGTAGCGTAGGATGATGTTACGCAATGAGTTATTCCATTTGATTTGCGCGTTGTGCACGATGAAGCGGTTGTTGAAGTCACTCGTATAATCAGCAAGTGGTGCTTCATCAAGTTTCGCTAGATCCTCGTCCTTCAATTTTGCATGCTCATGCGCTTCGAAGAACGTCTCACTAGTCTCAAGATCCGGCACCACAGATGGGTCATCAGTCTCTAGGCGCTGGTTGAGGGTGTTCAGCATGTTCTGTAGAAAGTGTTGCTTGTTCGAGAGGTGCTCGCTATGCCCACGAAGCATGTCAAGCTTCGTCTGAAGCCTTTGCCGGATGGTCCCATCTTGAGACGCATCACGAACCATTTTCACCTCATGCTCGCCAATGGCTCTGTCATTTTGTTGTCGCTGATCCATCAGTGTGCCTAGTCTTCGTTCAATAAGTTCGGTCTGCACCCTCCGTGGATCGTTCTTTGCAGACATGACGCAGTAATGAGTAGGCTCATCGCCGAATGGGCTGGTCCGGGACTGATCGCCCTGAATCACGCCCTCGTGATCTGTCTGCCTGAAGTACGTGAACCTTGGCGCATATCCAACTGGCAGAATTTTGGTCTCTGGATTGCTCTCGGCAGGCAAGATCCAGTCAAGCTCAACGAAGTCGTCCATATCGATCCAAGTGAAGTCGTTGTCGGGGATTTCGAACTTCGACATGTCCTCTGCTACCGGACTCTGACTGTGCAGCCCCGCAATGGTCTCATCAGCGGCCTTCTCTATGTCTTCTGCGCTCGTACCTGTTATGGTAGCGGACAGAGCACGAAGATCGGCGTGAATAAAATCAAGCTGCGCCTGATTGATGCGCATTCCAGAGGTCTTCTTCAGGACATCCTCGTGTCCTTTGATGTCGAAGTGCTCGCGTCTTTGATGCAGATCAAGCATGAAGCTGTCAATCTTCATCTTCAGGCCAGTTGCCGAGACTGTGTTCTCCTGATACTCTTCCAGATCTTTGTGCTTGTAGACATGCGCTATGTATAGTGGCGACAGCAAGAGGTTGTACTTGATCGTTGCGAGATGGCGCCCGAACTTCTTGGACTTCTTCTCCGTTACTCCCCACAGTGGCCCTTGCCTGACAGGCAAAGACATTACACCAGAGAACATGGACCACCAGCTGAAAAAGTGGCTGAAGAATCTGGGTCCAAGATGGACAGAATTGTAGTTGCTGCTCGCTTTCAAGTTGCTTACATTCCAGTCACGATCATGCGGTGCTGAGATTCCAATGCTCATGTGGATGTGGTGACTTCGGAAGTCTCTGTAAGCATCGTACTCCTCTCCTGGTGGTGCCTTTGCAAAGTCGGGATGTTTGAGCACGACGTCGTAGTGCGGCTTGAACTGAAAGAGCCTCTTGCCACCCGGCAGGTCGCGCTCGAGCACCAGACCAGTCAGCCATCTCACATTGCCAGAAAGCTTCATGACAACCTTGCTGAACACGGCATCCTTTCCTGAGGATATGGTCGAGCTTGCGCCGGAGCTGCCGTCAGGGTCGTGATACTCATCATGCGCCCGACGAGCGTAGTTGTTGAAGTCTGGCACGGCCAGAATGTAGTCTCCAGAGTCGACGGTCATGAATTGTCTCGGGTCCTTAGTCTGCGCGATGTTCCACCTCACATCATTGCGCCACACCATGACCAGACCAGCTCCAGTACCAGTGACGTTGTATGGGTCTCTACTGCCTTTGAGGATGAGGTTGACGTCTCCGTCTCCCTTCCACGCAACATTGACCCTCGAATGGAAGGACAGTCGAATCTTGTCCCAGAAACCCACGCGATCTGATGGGTCGACAGGCGGTTTGGTGAAGCCTTCGATGACCTGCATTGCATCCTGAATTGCAGGCTGGTAGCTTGTACCCCAGGTAATCTTTGTGGACCGGGACGTGTTGATCTCAAACTTCATGTCCGAGTACGTCTTGACAGGCGAAATGGTTCGGCGCACATCAATCTTGAACCCGCATCTCGGTGGTTTGACGCCGCTTGGCGTTTCGACTCCGCCTTCACCAGCGCTCATCTTCTCGGGAGGTATCACCTCAACCTCAACATGCCTTTGACTCTCAACGTCGCGGAATTCTTCGGCAATGACAAAGTCCGTGCGCATGGACAAGGCTTGCAGTCGAGGGCTCTGGCCATTCGCTATGGGCGGAACATGCATCAACGGCAGTGGGTAGTCACGAAGTTGGAAGCGCAATTCGCCCATTGTGACGTGAAGGTTCATTGGAACCAGTAAACCATATTTCATGTCATATGGCATGCCTTTGCCGACATCATGCAGGAAGTTCGGTATCTGCTCCATTGGAAACGACGGCTTGTCGACGGTAAGATTCAGGTCAATGGTCACGGCCAACATTAAGCTGGGTCTCGAGTTGAGCGCAAGAATTGGTTCCTGGTTCTCCCTTTCATCCGGCATTTCATCCAAGCCCCATAGCATATGCCTGATTTCGCGGATCGTGTGAGACTGGAAAGACATCACTCGATCGATGCGGTTCTTCCAGCTTTGGGAATTGAGATAATTGAGCTTCTCCTTGGCCTGTTCGATTGTAAGCTGAGAGGTGTCGCTGATGCCGCACTTGCCATCGGCATCGTAGCGCATTTTCTTGCGATTCTGACGCTGGCTGCTTTTTGTTGATTCTCTGATAGGCTGGGTGCTTTGGCTTCTACGCTTAGTCGCTTGAGTTTGGGCGGGAGCTCTGTTGCGACTGCGGGAACGATCGCCGAGATGAGCTGACTGGGCGCGAAATCGCGAGCTGCCCCTTCCGGCCATGCCTCGAGCCATGCGCTTCTCCTTCAGATTGAAGGCTTCTTGACGAGCCAGACGCTGTTTTTGCTCCATAAGTCCTGCGCGGTATATGGCGCCAAGCTTCCATTCAAATAAGCTGTCTTCCACATCAAACACGAACATTTGCGAGCGCAGTGTGATTCTCGGCATATGCTTCGGGCCTTCAGGCTCCTTCGTCAAGACGTATTCGTTGGTTCCGGTCAAGAAGTGATGCTGCAGCTGCTTTGTCGTTTTGATGACATTTGCAATGTTGTCGAAAATCGAATGCACGACGAAGCCATGAGGGACAGTCACTCGGACAATTTCGGTGGTGATGTCAATTGACTTCTCTGTAACGGCTGGCTCTTGCTTCCCAGATCCAGGCATTTTCCGCTTCACATCACGAAGATCGATTCGTGGCGATTTGATGCTTACGATCCTGCTCCATGCTGCTTTCGTTCGCGGCGCACACACATACAATCTAGCAAGTCTGCTACGCAGGAACGGGTTGTTCCATCGGTGCTTGCCGGCATCCAGACCATAGATCTGTACCATCATGGGTGGATCCGCCGGCATCTTGGCTTTGAGCTGGAGTAGGTCGGTCTTAAAGTCGAATGTGGTTATCTCGTGCCTCGCTATCTCATCGAGCTCGTCCTCGGGACCTGGGCTCAGGACATATCCAGGTACATGCAGCGTGGACGACTGACGTGATCCAGGATGTCTTCGTTTTTGCTCGGAGCTTTCGTCTCTGGAAGGATCTAAGAAGGTCTTCTTAATGACCATCACAGCAACGCCCATGGCAAAGTGGTTGTACAGCGAATACTGCAGGAGCAGACTTTTAGCAAAGAAGTTGACGTGGAAGATTGGACCATGTTGATCAGTCAACGTCGTGAACGCAACTTCGAAGCGCGGTAGAGAGAGCAGAGCTTCAGGTTCTGAGTCCGCAACCGAGTCCACAATAAATCCTTCTAGATTAGTAAGGTGGAAGGTCAATCGTCGACCGTCAGCACGGCTCTGGTAGCGCCGTTTTGGTGAGGCATGCCGAGAGCTGTTCTCTTTCTCTTTGCTAGGTGTGTGCCTGCTGATCGATCTACGTCGGAGATGGGACTCGGACTGCGACTCCTCGCGACGAGACCTGTACTCTGTATCCCATGAATCAAGCTGCAGCGCGAAGCCTCTACTGTCTTTTGACACTTGCTCGTCTACACCAGAAAGCTCCAGCCCGAACTCAGACCCCTCAATATGCACATGCTCTAACCAAGACGGCACAGTGCGCAAGAAAGCAGCCTTCGGCTTCTCACTTTTCTCTCTTTGACTTCTAGCAAGCATACTCTTCTGAAATTGCTTGACAATCTGGCTTACGCCTTGACAAATGTCAGGCCTCACTAAGTAGATGTTGAAAGTCCTGAACTCGGCACTCGCGGTGACCTTCGGATCTGGGATAGCATTGACGTCCAAGTTGACTTCGACAGTGTGGCTTTGCAATAAATCGTGTCGATCACCAGCCATTG
Source organism: Teratosphaeria nubilosa (assembly GCA_010093825.1). Lineage (NCBI taxonomy): Eukaryota > Fungi > Ascomycota > Dothideomycetes > Mycosphaerellales > Teratosphaeriaceae > Teratosphaeria > Teratosphaeria nubilosa. Next base: position 101,925 of record ML995853.1, read on the forward strand.
TCTGGTAGTACAAATTATGCTTAACGTGTCTATAATGCGAGGACAAGCTGTAATGCAAGCCGCCCTCCATCGCATGCGAAGATTCCAAATCGAAGGACATCGAGGACATCGAGGAGATCAAGAGATCGTAATCGCCGTCCACTCGCTCGGTTTTATGGCGATCCATAGTGGGAAGAGACACCCGGATGACTGGCTCTTGAATAGAGAGCTTGACATGAGCCTTGGGCAACAGCTGTGAGATGAGATGATGTCGATGTGATCCAGCTGTCGTTTGTACTACACCAGGATCCTTCTGCTTGCGCTTTTTGGACGTTTGTTGAAATAGCTCTCGCATCAGCGGTAGATGCTTTGGATCCAGATCCACAGATGGAGATGTGCAGACAAAATTCGCGTATAGCATATTTGTGTTGCGATCTTTGGCGTCATTCTCGCGTTCGCGAGAGTAATGTATCGTCCTTGAAGGCAGCGTTGTCTTGACAGTCGCAGTCACCATCGGGATATAGACCATGCGCTCTGGATGCTCATGCCCATCATCTATGCCCGCTGCGATTGCAATTGCGGTCAAGAGGCCTTGATGTGCAACATCGTTAGTCGCAAAGTACATCCTATGCGCTGGGCTCTTAGGGTCCAATCTAAGCACATCCAGACCAACTTCCTTGACCGCAAGGTTGAAGTAGACATCCTTGCCGCTGTCGCCTTTGACGTTCAGCCTGCGCGAGAGCCCGAAAAAACCAACTGCAAATTGGACTTCTTGTATGCCTCGCAGTATAGAGGCGATGAAAGCGCGAGAGTCGGATACTGTACGGACGATACGCTCCTCATGACTTACCCCGGGCTGCTCCAGCTCCTGCATAGCATCCGCAAGTGAGACATCACTAGCGCCTGTCTTGGCCGCAACTGGCTGCGCGTACCTACCGCGCAGCAGGTCGGCGCATTCCTTGGCATGCTCGATGTCATCGTATGGCAAATTTAGGCGACCCAGCTTCAATGAGATTGATGCATCGCGCAGGCCTTGCAATTCATTGTGCAACATGCCGTGGATGTTGAGTGTGCAGTAATCCAGTATCTCGCTTGACTCGCGACCATCCGCGGTGAACAGTAGACTGCGCACGATGCCCTTCCATTCTGCTGGACTTTGCGTTTCTGGCCTCGTTTTGTGGTGCTGGAACAGCCTGCTTCGATCGACTGTCTTGATTCTGGTGTCAACCGAAAGTGTCAAACGCTCCAGTCGCGCACTGCCAACGCCAACTACGTTGACCTCTACGGCGGTCGCAATGAAGTCCACGAGTTTAATCCAATTGATCTTGCCGTGCAATCTCTTGATCGTTTCCTTGACGTCTGTCAACTTCCGCCAAAGTTTCCCATGACCTTCTCCATCATCTTCAGACTCGTGAGCTGTTGACCTGGCATCTGTGTGTGCTCCATCTCTCCTATGTGCGGGTGTGCCATTTGACTTCTCGAACAGCCCAGCTTCCTTCTTTTCGCCATTTCCGAGGGCTGTGATGTCCACCGTAACCACAAGTTCCGTAATCACGAGACTGCACCAGGTCGGCAGTGCAAAGGTCGGCCGATGTATCGACAGTCCCACACCACGTATGTTGACTTTAATGCCATTCCTGGTGCTGAATGATATCCTTCTGAACCCGCTATAGCCCACCCTTTGGATCGACACCCCAGTGACGATTCGCAATACAGCAAAGACCACGAATGTCAACAGGTATCCTAGGACCACTATTCCAAGAAGGAATGATATGGTTGGTAGAGGCATTGTTTCAAACTCTAATGCCAGTGCGCCATCAGATCGATGTGCCCGGCGCCTTGTCTTTCCCGTCGCAAGTCGCGCGCCAGTACCCCAGTCCTGTTTCCAACCGTTTCCGCCCTCGCATTCATAGTCTTAGATGCCCGGTCGTTGATCATCACTGGGAGAATCGCGCATGTTCGCTTATCGTGGTCCAGCAACGTAGCTTCGTCGCTTACGAGATCGTGAATGCTCGCTGGGTCCCGTGAGCGGGAGACAAAGCCGTGCGCTTGGCGCAACGGCGGTCTTGGGGGCGCGAAGGAATGAAAGCGGCGTAAGTTCTAAGAGATCGCAAAAAGGCTCTGTGCCTTCCTGTTACGACTTCGAGAGTCTGGCCCAATGGCTGGGCAGTATGCATGGATGCATCATCCAAGAGCCCACATCCGCCGGTGTAGACCAGAATTAAGCTTTCGGCATGAGATCCGCTGTGCCTATCTCCACAAACAACCAGCTCGTCACATAACACCGTCTTCACGTATCTTCTTATTGTACATCAGTTCACAATATCACGATATTCGAAGGTAGCACACCGCAACCTTTGGCCATGACTTGCGCAGCAAAGATCGGCAGTTTCGACTTTGTGCTACGTTCTGAAGCACCTGCATGAAGACCCGCCGTCTTGCACATTGCGGTATGCTTCGGCATCATACGGAGGTATCAGATACCAATCTGGAACGAAGACTTTGTAAGCGCCGAAGACACGGATATTTTCCTACAGTGGCTCAACCCGATGGTTGTAACCGGCTTCACACTGTTCTGAACTGAATTGGGGCCTGCCAGAATGCTCATCAGGACTGCGAACGCCAAGCCGCACTGCGGCATCTTATTGACTTCCGGGTGCCAGCGGAGTCGTTGCGCGCATCGTGTTGGCTCACAGATGCTTTCTCATGCCAAGTATGCTGCTCAAATGCCTTTGGTCAGTGGCCTGGACAGGTCCGGTACATCGGGGAATTCAAAGGGTGCCTTGATTAGTTACTGACCAGCCATCTGCTGATATGCCGGACTCGACTGAGAAGAGCTTCCTCTCATACGCAAAGATGCAGCATCCCCAGCTTGGTGCGTATGGTGCACAGATGTAAGCAAATTGCATACTTCGTGACCCCACCTAATCAGACTCGACTTGCTGATGACCAGGGGAGCCTAGCTTGTAACCTTGACGTGGCCTCCCAATCGGATATATAAACTTCATTGTTGGCAAGTCATCAATCCGAGCAAGTGGCAATGCGGAGCATCTGCCTCGTGATCTCAATGATGTAGCAGACACTCATCTGCGCTTCTGGTCTACTTTCATGTCCTTCACTTATGTGGTCACAAAGATGAAGTTGACTTCACGCTGGATAGCATTGACCGCGCCTCTTCTGGCGGCTGCTCAGTTTCCACCAGAACCAGAGGGCATGACCATTATCCGGTCCAGGTTCAACGACAGCATTACGATCAGCTACAAAGAGGTGAGCTACCTGCGTATACCACTCACCTGTCCCCACATCTCGGCACTCACAGGCACTTAGACCGACATCTGCGAGACCACACCAGGTGTGCGAGGCTTTTCAGGCTACGTTCACTTGCCACCCGGTGCATTGGAAGACCTCGGTGAGCATACGAACTATAGTATCAATACCTTCTTCTGGTTCTTCGAAGCCCGCCATGAACCCGCAAACGCACCTCTATCGATATGGCTCAACGGTGGTCCAGGCGCCTCTTCGATGCTGGGTTTGTTAGCAGAGCATGGACCCTGTTGGGTTGAGCCTGACTCGAATTCGACGCGATTGAATGAGTGGTCGTGGAACGATCACGGTATGTGCTTACACTGTTCTATATGCATGTGTTCCCTTCGCTGACATTATACAGTAAACATGTTGTATCTTGATCAGCCGGTAGGGGCTGGCTTCAGCTACAATAGCTTGGTCAACATCACGACAAATTTGGTGACCAATAATATCAGCGTCCTGCGTCCGTCAGACCCGGTGCCGCCACAAAACGCAACATTCTTAGTTGGCACCGACTCAAGCCAGGATAGCAGCCTAACATCCCGGGGAAGTCGCAACGCTGCCATTGCTCTCTGGCATTTCGCTCAAGTCTGGTTTCAAGAATTCCCTGAGTACCATCCGAATGACTCCCGCATATCGCTTGCCACAGAGTCTTACGGTGGCAGATTTGGCCCCGCTTTCGTCTCCTTCTTCGAGGAGCAGAACCAGCGCATTGAGAATCAAAGCTTCACGGGAGCACCAGGCACATCATATGTACTTCAGCTTGATACATTGTTTCTCATTAACTCCTGCATAGACCGTTTGGTTCAATGGCCTTCCTATCCACAGCAAGCTTTCAACAACACGTACGGAATTCAGGCAGTCAACCAGTCAGTGTACGAAGGCATGATCGATTCACTGTACAAGCCAGGAGGCTGTAATGATCAGATCTATGAGTGCCGTAACTTGTCATTGGCCTACGATCCGGACAATCTCGGCATCAACATGACAGTCAACAAGGTCTGCTCCGAGGCCGAGACCTACTGCGTCGCGAACGTCCGCTCGCCATATCAGAACTACTCAGGCAGAAATTATTATGATATCGGCGTTCTTGATCCCGACCCCTGGCCCTCTCCTTTCTATTTCGGCTATCTGAACCAGCCGCACGTGCAGTCGGCACTAGGTGTTCCTCTAAACTGGTCCATAGATGCGATACAAGTTGCCCGTGCTTTCCGCCGCATTGGCGACTATAACCGTCCCGGTTGGCTGGAAGACCTGGCCTACCTGCTGGAATCTGGAATCAAGGTACACATGGCTTATGGCGACCGCGACTACGCGTGCAATTGGATTGGTGGCGAAGCGGTCTCGCTTGCCATCAACTATACCAATTCATCGAACTTCCGTGCTGCCGGTTACACGCCGATTACTACGAATGCTTCGTACAGTGGAGGGATGGTAAGGCAATACGGCAATCTTTCATTCTCGAGAGTCTTTGAGGCTGGTCACGAAGTGCCTTTCTATCAGCCGGAAACCGCGTATCGGATCTTCAACCGCGCACTTTTCAACCTGGATATTGCCACTGGCACGTTGCCAACCATTGGCAGCGATGGGAATGTATACAGCACTACAGGACTAATGGATACGTGGGCGACTAAGAATAAAGTCCCAGAGCAGCCGCTGCAGTATTGCTATGTCCTGGACCCCAAGGAGTTCTGCACAAACGATCAAATCAAGTCGATTGAGAATGGGACAGCGGTGATTTGCGATTATATTTTGGTTGACCGGAACTCGACGCAATTGTTCCCGGAGATTGTAGGCGCGTGTAATCGGACGGGGACCAATAGCTCGGTGGCAGGGAGTGGTGTGTCGCCGGTGGCCTTCACGGCAGGCGTTGGTTCACTGGCGAAGGAGCAGTCGATGTGGGTGATGGGCTGGGCTGCATTGTTTGCCGGGGCTTTGCTGTAGTAAGTTGGTCGAAGCATGTCGCTAAGCGATATGCCATGACGGTTTCTTGTATTCACTGCCGCTTCGCATGACGACGTGACGCCTCTCGAGTTGCCACACATGCAAATTCAGTGCGTGATCTAATCACATGAAGTAAGCCTGCAGCCCCAGCTGTAGTGAGGCTGAGCATCCGAGTGGGGCAATGGCGGTAGATGCTTCATCAGCTGCTGGCAATATGCAGGTACTAGACTCGTGGCAGCTCTTGTAGAATTTGTGAATGCTTCCACTTCTTCTCCTAGACACCTTCGCTTCTCAACACTGACGACCAACCATCAACAACACACCCGAGCCAGCTGCGCAACATGGGAGTAAGTCGAGCGCCTGTTACCCCGCCAAGCCCCTCCAAAAAATACGTCATCGCGTTGCTACGCAGAGATTGGATGCTTGAGACTGGAGGTTCATGTTCATGTTGCATCTGACCGACGGCGACAGTTAGCATCAAAGCTCGCGGCGGCGCAAGGAGCACAGGGCGGCGTGCCGGTTGCCAACTACACGCAGCAGCAGTCATACCCGCCACCACAGGGCGGACAGGGTGGTCCGCCCGCTGGGCAGCAAGGGTACCGTAAGTGAACCCACTGCGAAAAAACATGCAAGCTCGTGACGCAACTTGAGCCTGCGTTGCAGGATGGCGCAGCAAGAACTTCAGCTCACATGTTCCTCTAGCTGGCAAGCCATCCTACCAAGCCTATCAACCTGTAAGTTTGTTCCTCTTGATATTTCATCTCTTCTTTGTCCCTTCACCACCACAACCTGCCTGCGACGACTCCTTCCTTACCTTCTCGGCACCGTCAAGACATACATCACGTCACCGGCCGCAACCAGGACCTCGACACACTAGACGAGCACAATGCCTCTGGCTGCTAAGATGGCTGCTAGCGGCAGTGCTGCGCCATACCCTCCGACGCTGCAGCCTGGAGGCTATCAGCAACAGCAACAACCACCTGGAGGTTACGGGGCGCCCAACTATGGACAGCAGAGCTACTCGCGACCACCTCTTCCACCACCTGGCCAGAGTCCGTACCAGCAGTCGCAAAGCCCATACCCACAGTCATCAACAAGTCCCTATCCCCAGCAAGGAGGTTATAGTCAGCCACAGTACGGACAACAATACGGGCAACAGTTTGGACAACAGTACGGACAGCAACCTTACCAGCAAGGCTATGGATATGTTCGTCACATCATACGCCGTCCCTTGACATGCTTCGCAGTCCCCCCCGTGCAGAAGATTCTTTGCTGACCTGTCACTTCACAGGGCGGCCAACCTCCACCACAGCAGGGCTACGGTCAGCAGCCTCCACAAGGACAGTATGGCGCGTCGCAAGGCGGATATGGTGGGCCTCCACAGGGAGGGCCGCAAGGATATGGAGCACCAGGAGGAGCAACGGGCGGCTCGGGGCCGGCAGACGTTCAGGGATATCAGCGCCAACTAGAAGACGCGGTCCGCGAGAAACGCTTGGAGGCATTCTACGGTCCGGGAACGCCAGGTCAACAGCGCCTCCCTCAGATTGCTGCGCGTGCTGCCCAGCAGGTCGATCGTCTGTGCCAAGCCTGGCGCATTCCGAGAGAGATTGGCCGCGATATTGTCCGCTTGGCTCTTTACGACGTGGTCATTTTCATCGATGATTCTGGCTCGATGTCGTTCGAGGAGAACGGCGAGCGTATCAAGGACTTGCAGCTTATTCTGCAGCGAGTAGCCTTCGCGGCTACGCTGTTTGACGATGATGGTATTGAGCTACGCTTCATGAATGAAAGTGGCATGCCGCAGCAGATGACCTCGAATATACGCAGCGAGCAGCAGGTTGAGCAGCTTCTCGCAAACAAGCGATACAAGGGTCTGACGCCGCTAGGTAAGAATGTACCGCCATGAGATTTGCTTGCAGAGTTCTGATCTTCATATCCCAGGCACGGAGCTCAGGAAGCAGGTCATCGAGCCCATGCTTATTCCAAAGTTGAGGAGCGGTCAGCTCCAGAAGCCGCTGCTCATTATCACGATCACAGACGGTCAGCCTACAGATGGCCATCAGGTACTCGTTGAGACTGTCCAGATGGCTGTCAACACTGCACGTCAGGCAGGCCCACCAGGCAGACCTCCTTATGGAGACGGCGCTGTGGCTTTCCAATTCGCACAAGTCGGCAATGACCAGAAGGCAACCGAATTTCTGGCGACTCTTGACAACGACCCAAATGTCGGTGGACAAGTGGACTGCACATCAAGTAAGCATTGCATCTTCTTCTACATTGACATGCCCTGACAGTTTATTGCAGATTACGAGAACGAGTCGGCAGAAATGGCTAAAGCCCAGCCGCCCGTCGATTTGACGCCCGATCTCTGGATGATCAAGCTGATTCTTGGCGCAATTGACCCGAGCTACGACACGAAGGACGAGAAGCAGAACATGGGTCCGGGTGGCGCGCCGCCGCCGCAGCAGGGCGGTTACGGCGGTCCGGGCGGTCCAGGTGGCTATGGAGGACCTCCACCTCAGGGCGGCTACGGTGGTCCACCACCAGGCCAGTACGGCGCGCCACCACCAGGTCAATATGGCGGCGGCCCACCAGGCGGCCAGTACAACCGTCCGCCACCACCGCCTGGCGGGCAATACCCCGGGCAGCAGGGAGGCTACGGAGGACCACCAAGATATTAGCGGCATGGACGTTGCTAGGTGCCACAGGAGATTGAAACGAGTGGAAGGTGGTAGTCAGGCCCAGCCCAGAAAATGGTGGTTTGGTTCGATAACGCACCTGCGGCGACAGTGTCCGGATGCTTTTACGAGTATGGCAGGACATCAAAGCGATCAAATACTGGACCTGACTGGAGTGCTGCTTGCTACTATGAACGGCCGTAATACTTCATATCCTAGCTAGTCTTTCACGGCGGAATGCGCGTCTGGCTTGAATTTGAGCAAGGTCTTTCAAAGCCCAGTCATCTCGACAGTGAGTCAAGCTGTTGCTGATGCATTACTGATGGACTGATGGACTTATCGGCTTGTCAATGTGTCAAAGACCTGATACCACCGTCCTCGACTCATAGATGCGCTCAGAGCTGGTATCACCATCAACGTCTTGCTAAGGTAGTGTGTCAAAGAGCTCGTACTACCCTCAATCATCGCGGTCGAGCGCTTTGCTGTATCAATCGATGGTGTATCCACCGCCAATGATCTCGGGCAAGCACTTGCATGAGTCCAAAGATTTGCTGATGCGTCGAGAGCTAGTATCACCGTCTATCATGTTGAGGAGTCACTGGTTGATGTCATCCGTCAATGACAGGTTCTTCCGTCAGGCAGTTTGATGCGTCAAGACGTCACCGTCGACGTCTTGTTAATAAGTCAGGAGATGGTATCACCGTTAAGGAATTTGTTCAGGCACATTTGATGTGTCAGGGGTTATATCACTATCACGACGAGCGTAGTGAACCTCTTTCGGGGGTGTTGCATGGTACGGAGTTGTCCGCCGCGCACCTGCTTCTTGATTTGCGTTTTGTGCTGATGGAGTATTGGATACCAGGGAGTCCTTTGAAGACTTCCGCAATCTAATTGTCGACCACCTTAGCCTTCAAGGCGTTCGATGTAGATCTCGATGCACAGGTGGATCTCAGCGTCAACGTGCCATGATTTTCGTCAACAGCTGATATCACCGTCAATGTTTCGAGGATTAGTTGAGAGCTGATGCATCCACGGGCGTCAGCTCACTAACGTCAGGATCTGGGACTTCGGCGAGCACCAGTTGTTGCCCCATTCCGGCAGTTGGCGAGGAAGAGGTGGTTTGAGTTGCTGGCGAGTTAAAAGCTACGCATCACGGCAATCCAGGAGATCTATAATACGGCTTTGGAGGGATCGGTGTTGAGGAAGATCACCGTGTGTAAGGCGGTGGCTGGATGGCGCATCAGGATTGGCGAAGGCGGGGAGTCGTTGCTTGAGTGACCTTGCGCGCCGAAGGTTCTGGAGGCTCTGGCGAAGGACGCAGAGAGAGTCAAGAAGGATTTTCGCCCGTGTGGCGGGCTGCTTCATGCTGGAGATGAGGGCGACGCGGGTGCGTGGGGATCCTTTCTTCTATGGCTCGTGGAAGCTGGGTGCGCCAAGGAAGATCAGGCGGCTGGTCAACCATTGGTGTCTGATCAGGAGAGCGAGGAGCTAGGCAAGGGACAGAGGCTTTCGGATGCTATGGAGACTTTCTTGGCCAGTCTGTAGCGAGGTACTGTATACTAGCAGTGGTACCGAAGCATGACTGGCCCCGATGTATCCATGGCTTGGTACTGTCACCAGCCAAATCGTTCGACGTGCAGCTGCATATCCGGCATGCCGGCTCTCATGCATGCCCTCGTGGCAAGACGAGCATCAGCCACCATGCTGCTTGGACCGCACACTAGAACAAAACAAGCGATGTCAGTATCTTGTACTAATCATCAACAACAAAGGTCGAGTGTTGCATCAGTATCCTGGTGGCACCTTCGTCGAGCGGAGTCAGGGTGCAGCTGTTGCATATGCCATACCAGAACCCTCTACTGAGACGCAGGGACCGATCGAGCAGCCAGCATCCAGCGGCAATGCCGATGATGACGATCGTTTTGGGGCTGATATCCGGTGGCTGGTAAACATGGAAAGCGGCTAAGCAGGATTAGCACGCCATTAGAGGCTGCTTGAACGAAACGACCATGCACTTACCAGCTGCTAATATCAGCGCTACCAGGACAACGTGCAGGACGTAAAAAAGCTCGTAATGTCCCCTACGAACAGGGCCAATTGCAGTCACCAAGATGACGACCATCGCGACCCCAGCGACTGCTCCCACATATTCATGGACGCTGCGAACAACCAAGAGGACTCTGGCCTTCGCGAGACCAGTGGCATAGATGCTACAAAGTCAGAAATCAGGATAGCGAGAATACGTGTAGCGTGCAAGCTTACATGGCATGGAGCAGAACATAAACCACGGCTGTATACCTGCAACATCTATGCAAGACATTGATGCTCTCGTACGAGTAGCCCGTAAGCGGTGACAAAGGTGTGTTCTTGGGTCCAAGCAAAACCACCAGGCACAGATTCAAGGGCGTCATCCTACAAGGCATCAGCAATCGAAAAGACGAGACGGCATTTGCCCAGTGCTCACCATCCAAGCCTCTTCGCAAAAATTGTCTGCATGGACCAGTCGATGTCGGTGAAGGTGAGGACGATATTGATGGCGAAGTACTGTGCTGTTCTTTCGTTCCGGAGTTTTGCTTGCTCGATTTGAGCTACTCAATCGCTTGGAATATCAGACATGAAGTGCTGGCGCGGCACCAGCGTTCAAGCCCACATGATATCGGATTGCCTGGATGCCTCGCTCTTCCTCCGTCTTGCGTGCTCGGAAAGAATGCAACAATGTAGCGCCAGACTCCAGTTCTATGTATGACGTGCCCGTAAACTCGTAGGTAAGACCAGGCTGGACAGAATAACGACAGATGGGGAGACGTTTTTTGCAGATAGAGAAAGAACCCATCGACCGGGGCGACCAGGGCTTACCTTAATACCACAGCCCCAAAGCCTTCGCTTCTCTACCGAAAGACCCATAGACCCATCCTGCCGTCTGACGCCGAACCTGCACGTACTCTCGGGACGCCTCAGTGGACAGATCACCCGAAATCGACTGCAATGCCCGTTGGCACGTCTATACTCATGGCCCAGGTCGAAGTAAGCGATTCGGTGCTCGTGGAGACATCCCACTTACATTTGCAACACCCTCGGTGGCGACCAAAATACCAAGTCAACAAGACGCTGAAGAGCGCAATCCATGCTCGAGCTCATCCAAGCGGTGTACCTGCATCAACAAGCAGCTAGTCGTATCAGGCCAGCACGACCTGCATTGATTGATTAGAGTCAACACAGAAGATAAATATACCTTATTAGCACGAAGATGGGATCGCGTCAAGAGCTAAGGAGAAGGAAGATAAGGGCGGTCTTTCGACTCCCACTAGCGTTCGCCTCGCCGCAGCCAATTGAGGTCGCGCCAGATCAACTCGAGACGTCAATTACACCGGCACAAGCCAATGGAAGCAAGAAAGTAGAACGGATCCTGCATCCAAGCTCCCCGTCCCCTGCACACTCAAGTATGTACACTACCTGCGCAACCCCACCATGCCTCTCGCGCCTACGCAGAGAAACAGGTGTGCCTCCAAGTGCCACGCTACCCATATACTTTTCTTCCTCTAAACCAAGAGCTTGCACACCCACGCCTTTCGTGATCCGCATGGGTATATATCATGAATGTGAAACGGACCCAACCCCAGAAAGGCCCTTCCCATCCGCAATGCAAAAGGAATGACTGCACAAGACCGCCACCATCTTAGGCCGGAATGGCCTCAGTAACACCTCAACCCCCACCCACCACTCACGAGGACCCCTTCCCCGGTGTCGGCCCCTCATCAACCTCGTCAACCACCAGACACCAAGGATGGCTCAGCACATCCTGGATCACGATCCTGCGCTCGACATCGCGATCCAGCATCTTGCGGATCAAATCAATGCACTCCTCGCTCATCACGTACGGCACGCGCAGATCATGATCCATAATCTCATCGATGGAATAGAACGGATTCTCCTTGTAGACGATCGTGTAGAGTAAGATGCCAAGCGCCCAGACATCTTGCTCTTTGCCTCGGTAGGGGAGACCGCGGAGGACCTCGGGGGCGGCGTAGTCTGTCATAGCCGTTAGTGAGAAGGACGTGCTGCGAGGAAGTGATGACTTACCGATTGTGCCCACGAACACGTCGAAAGGCCCACTTTTGATGTATGCCGCGCTCCCGAAATCCACCAACTTGACTCTTCCCTCGCCGTCAAGAATCACATTCTCGTCCTTGATATCGCGATGGACCACCTTAGCATTGACGTGCAAATGCCGAACAGCCTCGGCAACCTGCTTGAAGATACCCCTACACTCTCGCTCCTCCATCGTAACCCTAAGCTCGATGTAGTCAAACAGATCCATTCCCGGGAGTCCATGCGGCAGCATCTCGATGTAGTAGTTGATGTCGTCCTCGAAAAAGTCGGCCATCTCCACAATGTTGGGGTGCTGCATGCCCTCACGTCGTAGATAGTCCAGGACATGGATTTCAAGTGGTACAGTGCCAAGACGACGGTCGCGGTGCCAGGTGTCGACCAGGATTCGGCGCTTTGTGACATACTTGATGACCATCTTTTTCGCCGCAGCCTTCTTGTACCGAGCCAGCTTGACCTGTCCATAGGCTCCTTGCCCCATCTCTTCTAGGATGGTGAAATCCTCAACCTTCTTCTTTTTGATACATTTGACACCAGCTTTAATCATATCTGGTGAAGGATGCTCGAAAGGTTCGCTCTCTCCAGCACTGCCAGCCTGCGCCCCTTCTGCCCTTTTCGACTCCTCCAGCTGGGCAGTAAGAAGGCTGACTCGCATTTCTTCGTCACCGTTCTCATGAATGATCCTTGGGCTTGGTACTACTTCATCGACTTTGGCACCAGGCCCAGGCTGCTGTGGAGGTGTACCAGGTCGGCTCATCAGCGGGATCACATGGCCGATCCCGTGATTCACAGCATGTAGCTGCCTGCTGTACGTGATCCACAGCGCATAGACAATCTCACTGCCAAGTCTTTGCTCACCGCCATCCTCAGCAATGACATGCTCGTTATAAATCGGGTCTCTGTCGGACTTGACCACCCGCATTTGCACGTCGATCATGATCTCTGCGCCGTCTCTATGTTTTGCCGGAATTCCACTCGGTCGTAGAAAGATGGCCGCAGCATCTGCACTGCCTTCCCGCATAGCCAGTAGTGACCTCGCTCGTCTGAATGAATGCTCAGGGATAACAATACCGTCCACCAATGCTACCTCATCCTCGTCCGTCATGACATTCAAGATCTTGTCGAATTGTGGTATCAGATCGGTAATGGGCATACCATTTGGATCCTGATAACCAAATAAGGCCGCCGAGAACACGTTGTTCGAGCTGCTGACCTTCATTGTCCTGGGATGCAGAACCATTATTCCTGCAATGTGCGGGAAGCTGCTGACCCGGAACGTGCTTTCTCCGCTCAGCTGGTCGACAGTAATGGGGATAGAGATACTGTTGCTCGTCCGCGCTGTGAACCTATGCAGCTGCGCGACGGCGTCGTAGTCGATCGCTCCTGTGTTCGTGCCTGCCAGTTTCGGGAAAGCTGGTATAAGTCGTATTATATCCATACCGTTGCGCAATCGTTCTAGGCCCCATATTGCTTCGATATCGCCGGACCCTTTTAGCACAGACCCAATTTCGTCTAGGCTGATAAGAGCAACATCTTCCGCAATCTCTTCCAGGACCCAGACGAGATTGCCGCCTTTCTCCTTCACCCACAGCGACGCACTACCTGTCGACCCGTTCATCTTCTGAATCGGCACGACATCACCACAGAGCAAGACACCACGACTTTTGTTACTATTGTGGTTGGGTCCACGCTTCGGCGGGAGCATGACTCCATTCTCAGTCTTACTCCTGCGGCTCTGATATGTTTGTCTCGCAGGGGGCTTGTTCAACAGCTTGGCGGTCACGCCGTTACCCATGCCCGCCAGACCATTGCCATTGGGACTCCCTTCAGGTTTTGCCCGCGTAGTGGGTCCTACATCGGGGTTTCGCAGCTTGTCTTCTAGCCACTTTCGACGCTCGGGCTTGATGACCTCCATAATACCAAGCTTTCGCACCTCTGCTCTGGTCACACCAAAAACTAGACAAGCGAGATCGTTGGCAGCAGTGATGGTCCACGGCGCCCTGGCTTCCGTAGTGAAAATCGCCTGCGCTTGCTGATGACGATGTCCGTGTGGCGCCCTCTCGGCAAGGCTGCCACCTCTTGGGGTTATAGGCTGAGAGATTGTTGGAGCATGTGTCGGCGTGAGGGCAGAAGACTGCGTATCAGAATGGTACGGCTGGGCTAAGGCGTCCGTCAGCTTACGCTGCAATGAGTATCCAGCAACATCAGTGTATGTGCGTTTCAGGGACGATCGCTGAGGGTTTTGTGGCGTGACACCCGGCATGTCATCCGTCGTGATCGTCCACTGCAACGTCAATGCCTCGGTGTCGCTCTTCGTGCTGCCCTCAGGCAACTGCACCCGCTCGATCGGCGATAATGTGCGTTGAATAGGCGACGGCAACTTCTCCAGCTTCGGCGGCTCCAAATTGACAGGCGAGATAGACTGCTCACTAGATCCCAGGATAGCTTCATCTTTCTCCGGTCGTATAGTATCCGGACTTTCGCCCTTTTCGGGCACTTCTGGCATGAAGCTCCTGTCGAAGACATTCTCGTTGGCTAGATGCGCAGGTCCTGTCAGCGGTCCCAGTCCATGCCCTCCAAAGCCCCTGTCAGTGGCGAGACCTGCACCACCGAAGCTCTCCATGCCATTGATGTTGGCTCTCTGTAGCAGCTCCATCATACTGAGCAGCTCCTCGTCGCCATTAAGCTTGGCTTGGGCACTTGCAATCCGGGGCGAGGTCGCCGCCCAGCCAAGCTTGTCGCGCATGAACTCAATGCTGCGCTTTAGTACATTTTGTCGATTATGCAGGCTGTCGCCACTCTGCTGGGCAAAGGAGAATGAGTGCAAAGACTCTGTTGGAAATCGAGCAAGGTCCTCGCTGAACGGAAGTGTCGGAGAAGACAGTCCGGAAGGAATGGTCGGCAGAGACGTCTTCCGAGATGCGGCTCCTACCTCTGCGGGTGTCAGTAGTGGTGACAATGATGGTGAAGCTAGAACACGTGGTGTGGGCGGCTGTCGTATACGTCGCAGGCCAGTGTCGTGGTGTGCGGCCAAGATGGGAGATCTACAGCAAGCAATCAGCCTGATATCCGTCCAGGCAGCCAAGCACATTCACGTGCACCGCGCATATCCAGCAAACAGTCATGCACAGTCACACTGCAGGGTCATGGACAGTCACACCCGCATCGTGCCTTCCCAACTCAGATCCGCAGGCGTCAAGCCCCGCTTTCCACGTGCAACGCACGTCTTTGTCCTACACAGATATATCTGCAAGATCGTACGCACCTCGTGAGGCTCTCGTACGCCTCCGCACTCGATCCAGCATCCAACGACAGTCTTCCTCCCGAGTCCGATCCCGTCCGCAGACTCGCTCCTCCCGAGCTCGTAGTCGACAACAAACTGCTCCACGACCTGTTCTTCGGGATCTGCAGAGGTTGCGGTCGACTCGAACTTCGTTCTCGCTGCGTTTGCTGCGGCTCGTCGCCGAAAGAGATGTGCTGTTCTGGCCGTGGTCTCGAGTCTGTGGAAGCGAATGACGGACGCGTGTTAGCTGACATCAACGCCAATCGCACTGTGTAACAGCAGAACAATTTTGATCGTTCTGTCTTGTGTCATGTGCAGATTAGGCTGACCCAAACCTGCTGCTGACCGGGTACACCGGGGCAATAATGCCTGTTCTGAAATGTCCCAACGACCAAGCATTGGTACCGCGATTAAAGTTTGGAGCAGTGGGAATCCCGTACCTCCATCTTGTCTGAGGTCTCTTGATGCGGCCACAGGCAGCGAAGTCATGCTACCTGCCGAATCCTACTCTATCCAAGCTGTCGTCGTAACGATATGCGCCAAGATCGGCTGCCTAGAGCGCGTGTAGAGCACGTCGAAGCTGACAGGCAAAAGGCGGGATGGGGGAAGTGCGGGACGGCTTGAGCGAGCTGAGATCTGTGCCTCATGAGACAGCGATGTTGAGTGATGATTCGAATGACTGCTCCGCTATGCCGAATGACCCGAATACATGTAGTATAGTATAGAGTGGTATGGGTTAGGAATCAGTAGGTAGGTGAGCAGAAGGAGAATGGCTTGACGTCGTCAGACTGCATGACAAGCGCAGGGAAGCACATTGCCGTCCGCGTGGGTTGCGACTAGCCCGCAGTGGGCTTGCCAGTATTACCCGGTCTTGCTCGGATCACATGCCATTATTGGCTGCATGTAGCAAATCCACACTTGAAGATGGTGTCGCCAATGTCAAGATTGCGGCAAATTCAAGCATGCAATGTCACGAAGTTCATTGAGAACTGAGTATGCAAGAGGACACACGGCGTTCATCAGAGAGCTTAATTTGGACGCGGACGGGACGATGCTTGTCGTTTCTCGTTATGATACAAAGCTGCCTGTCCAATACTGGTGCTGATGGGACTTCACCACTTTTGAGACCTGCTCAGCTTCACGCCGAGCTGGCAGTATCCACCAACGCCAGCCATGCATACGCCCATTCGCCGCGAAATAGACCTCGTCACACTGCCCGCCTTGCCAGCCATCTAGTAGTCGGAGGGGCCGGTCTGCGGGAACTCGAAGTTGACACCCTTGCCCGTCAGACGCTTGTAGACCTCGGAGTAGGTGTCGAGCCTGTAGTCAACACCTCCGCGCTCCTTCTCGTCGAGCACGATCTTGAGGATCTTGCTGCCGTCCTCACGGGTGCGAACGCGCTTGCCGACAATCTCCACCGGGTAGACCAAGTCAGCGAGGATAGCGTCGTGAACAGCGGTGAGTGTGCGGGACCTCGGGCGCTTCTGAGTCTGAGTGGTGCGGGAGCGGTTGCTGCGCTTGGGGCGCGGCAAGATGCGGCGAGAGGCAACGATCAGGACGTGGCGGTCGGAGAACTTCTTCTCCAGCTCGCGGGTCAGGCTGTGTGCGATCAGTACGTGCACAACATGCTGGCCGTGAAGCATTCCAAACTTACCGCTGCTGGGAGCGGTGCCAGCCGCCGAGCAATGGCACAGGCACAAAGATGACAATAGCCTTCCTGCCGTGACCGACCTCGATCTGTAGATTCCTGGTTGTCAGCGCATTGAAGCTGATTTCCAGTGCCCAACTCCTCTACTTGATCGATGTATTATTCATATCCAGTAGAATCCTTCTCTTTCTGGTGGGGTTTGAGCCCATGGGAATGGTCATCTCATACCTCGCGAGCGCTGACGAATTGCAGAGGGCGCAGAGCAGCCTTCATGTCGGCAATGTTGCTCTCCAGCTGCGACACGTCAGTACATCGCCCCCAACCAATCTCATGTTGTTGGGTGTTTTACCTCATAAAGGGCAGTCGCAATGTTGGTCTCAATCTCGCTCGGCTTAGCGCGCGAAGGCGAGTTGGGCGCGATCTTGTTGAGGGCCTGGTTCGACATATTGGCGGTATGCTGGACTCGCTGTGGTGGTTAGTGGAGGACAGGCGTGTATCAAAGAGTGTTGCTGAATGCCGCAAGCCAAATTTCGATAGCTGAGCGTCGGCCTTGGCAGGGCAGTTTAGCCCGACTAGCGTGGAGTAGTCAGCATTATGCGAGTCATGTGAAACAGCTCGACCCTCCATGTCGTTGAGTGATGCTCCTCTCTGCCATCACTTGAGTATGAGCAACGGTCTAGCCTGTATTATATTCAGTCCTAAACATTTTTCTACAGGTACAACTATGCTAAACACATTGCAGTCTGGCATGCTTCGAACCATACGGCAAGACACAGCCAGAATGAAGCAAATTCTACTCTTCCCTCATCATATCGAGACTATATCAAACGTCTTCTCACGTCACAACCTGCATATTCCCAAACTGCCCACCCCCACTCTCCCCATTCACCCTCTTCATCTCCCCGCCAAACCTCCTTCCAACCCCATCAACAACCTTACTCGCCTCCCTGTAGAAACTCTTCTCCTCCCTCCCATACTGCCTCCAATCCCACCTTCCCTTTGCCTCCCTCTCCCCCTCCACACCCCAAACCCACTCCATAAACCTCTTCCCCACCCACCCCGACTTGCCCTCCGCCGCCCTCTGCTCCAACACCGAAAACGGCGTAAACACGAACGCGAGTACCACACAGAAAGTCGTGGCGATGGCGTGCCACATCAGGATCGTGATGTCGCCTATGCCCCAGGGAGCGAAGAAGCGCACGAATTGATCGACTTGGTAGAGGTCGTTTTGCGAGGTTATGAGGTAGGTGGATCGGGCTGTGGGGGAGGCGGCAGGGTTGGTGCGGGTGAGGTTGAGGACGGTGGTGAGGGTTACCGGGGAACGGTGGAAGGGGAGGAACCAGATGGCGAAGACTTGGGAGCAGTTTACGTAGAGGATGAGATTTGTTTCGTCGAAGGCTGGAAATAATATCATCAGTTTCCTCTTATTCTTGGATTGTAGAGGCTGTTATGTGGCTTGGGCGAGAAACAGACATACCTATTGAGTTGATATGGATGTCGATTTGGGGGCTCATGATCTTGTACCATCGCAGGATGTATTGATAGACGAGACGACTGCCTTGGAAGGAGCCGGTGCGGCAGAAGGGGTGAGTAAAGGCGAAGTCAGGCGTGCAGTATTTGTTTACGGCTTCTTCTTGCTCCTTGGGGGTGCCTTGGGTTAGTGCCCGAATGACGGGCTCAATGTCTGCGATTGGGTCGTCCATTGTGAAGCCGGTGCGTGAGATGCGAGTACGAGTAGGATCCAGATGAATTTCACTTCACCTCAGAGAATTGTGAAGCTTGAAAAGAACATCAATGATGATGGCGGGAAGAGCCAATGGTTCAGAGAGCTCCCACGTGCTCGAGGACTTGGGCGCTTTCACATGCAAACCCCACGTGATGTCATCGTCGTAACAAGCCGACACGCCAACGTCGATCAGGAACAGGAAGATGGCATTACACTTCCACCAACCCTCAGCAAAAATGAAGCTCACATAGACTCACAACCACTCTCTTCATCCAGTCTCAGACACTCACTCACCCAAAATGCCCGCCCCGCCCTCCCACCCCGACTCCCTCTTCACAACAGCCCACTACTACGCCTCCCAACTCCTCAACCGCCCCATCCGCCTCCTCTACCAGCTCCTGCAACTCCTCATCTCGCACCTCCTCTCCCCGACCCCACCACCGACCGGCAAAACCCTCGGCCGCCCCCGCATAGCCGTCATCGGCGCCGGCCTCACCGGCGTCTCCTCCGCCTCGCACTGCGTCGGCCACGGCTTCGACGTCACGCTCTTCGAAGCCGGTGATCGCCGTGCGCTGGGAGGAATATGGGCCAAAGTCAACAACACCAGCGGACTACAGATCCACAGCTTGATGTACCGCTTCCATCCCAGTGTCGATTGGACCGGCGGCTACCCGAACCGCAAGGAGATTGTGGAGCAGATCACGAAAGTGTGGGAGCGGTATCGGTTGGAGGAGAAGACGGAGTTTAATGTCAAGGTGGAGAAGGTGTGGAAGAATGAGCAGGGGTTGTACGTGGTGAATGATGAGAAATA
The DNA here is from genome assembly GCA_010093825.1 of Teratosphaeria nubilosa. Classification (NCBI taxonomy): domain Eukaryota; kingdom Fungi; phylum Ascomycota; class Dothideomycetes; order Mycosphaerellales; family Teratosphaeriaceae; genus Teratosphaeria; species Teratosphaeria nubilosa. Next base: position 121,407 of record ML995853.1, read on the forward strand.
CGGCACGTTCGATGGGGTGATTGCGGCGGTTGGGACGTGCGGAGATCCGAAGATGCCTTCGATTCCCGGGCAGGAGAAGTTCCAGGGCGAGATCTTCCACTCCTCGCAATTAGACGGGAAGGAGGCCAAGGGAAAAAAAGTGCTAGTCATCGGGGGTGGCGCCTCCGCCATCGAAGCCCTAGAGTTCGTCGCCGCAGAAGACGCCAAAGAAACCTCCGTCCTCGCCCGCAGCGAAAAATGGATCATCCCGCGCAACCCCGTCATCGACATCCTCCTCTCCCTCAACATCTTCGGCTCCGAAACCCCCCTCTCCTTCATCCCCGAAACCCTCCTCCGCCTGCTCTTCTACCGCGACCTCTCCGACCTCGCGCCCCCAAAATCCTCCCACAAAGGCCTCTTCACCGAAACCCCCATGGTCAACACCGACGTCCTCACCCAAATCCGCTCCGGCAAAACAAAGTGGCTCCGCGGCGACATCAAAGCCTTCACGCCAACCGGAATCCTCTTCTCCCACCGCGCCCAAGGGGTGCCCAAAAACGGGCCCGGCCGCGACGAGCTCCTCGAAGCTGACATCTGCATCCTAGCCACAGGCTACGAACGCCCGAGCCTCAGCTTCCTCCCCCGCGAATGCTTCCAACCAAACTACGACCCCCCGAACTGGTACCTCCAGACTTTCCCGCCCGGCAGCCCGCAAATCTGCGCCAACAACTGCACCTACATCAACGCCATCGGCACCGTAGGAAACTACCACATAGGCATATACACGCGCTTCCTGCTCATGTTCCTCACGGACCCGCTGGCGCGGCCCTCGGAGCGCCTGATGAAACTGTGGATCGATGTCACGCGGTGGGTGAAGCAGCGGGCGCCGACGGGGGCGTTTGAGTTTTTCACGTACGCGGAGCTGATTTATTGGTTCGTGTTTGTCATTGTGGTCAATCCGTTTCGGTGGAAGTGGGCCGCGTTTGTGTTGTGCGGGGTTGGGAGTGGAGTGCCGAAGAGGGTGGTCAGGGAGGAGGATAGGTGGAGGGAGTGGCGTGCTGGGCGGAAAGTTGGGGTGAATGGGGAGGGAGCGAAGAGCCTGGAGTAGAGGGTAGGAGTGGATGGCGGGGTTGCTGTGGACGATTTCATGTTATGGCTGAGCTTTAATGACGATGATGAGTGACGAGGATCGAGAAGGGTGGGACACACAGTACTTCTTGGGAATACAGACAATGTAACATACAGTGCATGCAACAGAATACACGCCTGCACGATTTGGGCATATACACTTGTCATGTAGTCTCTATTCTAATCCTACACTGACCTCGTCGGCCTATCCTACACACCATCGCCTCAATTGCCCTCACCCCCACAATCTGCAGGTCTCCCCTCCTCAAATACCCCCTCCCACTCAAACCCCTCCAAACCCTTCCCTGGCGTGCCAAAACTAGGCAAATCCCCAAAATCAAACCCCCCCTTACTCGGACTCGTCCCAAACGCGTCTGCCCCGGCCGCTGCCGAATCAGCCTCACTCAGCATCTGCGCCAGATGCCTCGAGAACGGCGTCAAGCTATTCTCGGCGACGCTCTCACGCTGACTATTGCGGCCAGGCGTGCGCTCCTGTCGACTTGGCGTGGAGCGGAGGAAGTAGCGGGAAGAGGAAGGGGAGGTCATGAAGTCGTTTGCGGTTGCTGTGGGGAGTGTAGCGTTGAGGGCTGCGTTTGCGTTGGGCGAGAGGGCTGAGCGGAGTTTGCGGCTTGGCGGGGTGGGCGTTTTGAGGAGGTGCTCGAGTTGGCGTTTGGAGCGGGGAGTCGTTTCGGATGGAGTCTTGCGGGGTGTTTTGAAGGCGTTGCTTGGTGAGCCCTCGAAGAGGTCGGCTTGGTCGTCGTCGATGGCGGCGTCGGGGGCCAGGTTCTCCTTGTCGTAGGTAAATGCCTCGAAGATGCTGACGTCGACGCTCTGAGCGTGGACTTCGATCTTGGATGGCATGGTCTTTGTCGGCGCGTCTACCGGGACTGCCTGCAATTTCACCTGTCCATTATCATCCAGACTCTTGACTTCGCCTTCACGACGAGGAGAAGGGAAGAGTAGGCGCCTGACCGGCTTTGGTGTCAAATCCTCGACCTCGATCGGGGAGTCTTGAGAGCCTCGAAAGGGCATTGGCGGGCTGGATTGCACGGCTCGTTGAAGTGCACTGCTCATCTGAGACGCATTCATAGTGCTGCCTCCACTTTGACGTCGAGCAGCAGGCTGCATGCTGCTAGCTCTTGGACGAATGGGTCGGTATTGCGGAGCTGATTGCTTTTGAGGTGCGCCATCGGTGGCGTTATTGTGCTGTGGAAAGTCACTGACATGACCCACGTCGTCCGGACCAAATTGATCGTTGAAGAAAGCTTCCGATTGCGACTCAACACCATCAGTCATCAGACCATCAGTACCGTCCGGATCTTTCTTCTTCTGATTCTTCCTGCTCGTCGGCTTGCGATGCCATCGGTCTTGAGGGCGCATGTTGCGGAACTTGGTGAACCAAAGTCCACACGGGTTGCAGACAGTATTAGTCTCGTAGTCTCTCAGCTCCGTCTCGACCTCCTTCGTCTTCTTCAGACTCTTGCGGATGCGGAACTTGCAGACTTCCTGTGTGCTCTCATCCCATTCCAGCGGCTCAACCTGGATAGTCTCGCCCTCGCCTTCCGCCTCATCCAACGCGCTTGGCTTGCCCTCGACGATCTTGCAGTACAGCTTGCGCCATGTTGGCGTCTCTATCGCACCACAATGCGAACAATACGTCGGCATATCGCCCGTAGCGATCGCTGCCTCAAGACGTTGTTGTATGATCATGCGCCGCTTGGCGCCAGTTCCGGATCTCTTCGTACCACGCGGGCGGCTATCGGTATCGCTGGGAGCAGGCGAGCCAGCTTCTGAGCCATCATACTCGGTGGCAGTCCTCTTGGTTGAGCGACGCTTTGGTGGCTGTGGCCTCTGCGGCTGTTGCAGTTGAGTCTCGGCTGGCGACTGCGCTATTGCTACCTCAACTGGTCTAGGCGGCAGCGCAAGAGAGCCACGTCGTGACTCAGGCGGGCCTGGCCTGGCAGCCTCTTCTGGATACGGTGTGCCTGATATTGATGTGCTTGTCGATTGCTTGGGCAGAGACGGCTTAAGAGGTCTGGGCCTGGAGAAACCATTAGTTTGAAGCTACTCTATGGACGGCAGGGCAAGATCGCTGGTATCGCCAAACAAATGGTCCAGCAGACCTTGCTCGTCATCAACATACCCTTGATTTCTCTCGCGTGGAAAGCCAGGAGGCAAGTTCAAACGCATTTTGTTGGGAAGCTGAGACATGTCACCCGGCGTCTCCAACGACACGTTCATTTCACTCTGAGGTAAGTCGCTCGGGTACGGTCCTTCGCTCTTAATGAAGGTTTGAGGCTGCTGACTCCGAGCTCTATACTGAGCAGCGTCCTCAAGATCCCGCGCATCTGGGCTTCGATCCTCGTTGTCGTCGTCGTAATTGTCAACCATGCTGCCTGGAAACAGCGGCTCGCTCATATAGCCGCTATCAATAGCACGCTTGGGCAGCGTTGGCAAACCTGGGCTGCTTGGCTCAGGTGCGTTGACGCCTGGAAAGATGGGTGGCGACGAAGGCATGTCCGGCGGCGTGCCGTCGGCCGTGTAGCTGTGAGTTGGCGAGCGATCGTCTTCAGGCGAGCTCATGATCGCGTCAGAGAATTGGTCAGCGTCGGACATGAAGTCTGATTGCATGCTGACAGTGGATGCCTGTCGCAGAAGGCTTCGAGATTGAGTTGGCTGAGTAGACTGTTGACGCGGGAGCAGTGGGTGTCGCTGTGGCACAGGAGTCGGTGCACGAGGTGGCGGCTCCAGGTCAGACCCAGACACACCAGGGCGCTTTGCAACAGGACGATGCATCTGCATAGAATGGGCAGTGGCGGCGGTAACACGAAGGTTGCCCCTTTTCGCCCCGAACGAAGACTTGCCACGCCAATCGGCTTGCATGACCTTAGCACGCTTGCGCGGCTGGCCATCCTCGTTGTAGTATACTTCGACTTGTTGTGGCTGTTCCTGATGTTGCGATGGCTGCTGTGAAGTTTGGCGTGGACGAGTCGACTGAACTTCACTTCGCGCACTTGCACGTGAAACGGGCCGGGATTGATCTGAGAAGCTAGGGGCAGCCGCAGAGAAGCTCTGGTGACGTAGATGCTCGTTATGGAGACCAGCATCGGAACCCATCATTGGACTCCCAGCTCGGCTGCCTGGGGCGCTGTGAGAAAATGCGGGGTTGTATGCGTAGGCAGGATCTGTCGGGGTCTCAGCCATGCCCACACCACCCATCACCTGCTGCCCGCTTCCGGTCCCGCCACTTCCAGGTCCCAAGCCCAGCATCTCATCGACCATCGCCATGTCTGCCTCGCTCCCAGCAACAGACGTGCCAAAGTCGAAGTAATCGTTCTGGTGGGGTTGTGGCCTCATCGAAGCACTCCACGCGTTGGGGTCGAATCCTGCAGAGGTTGCTGGGCTCATACCACGCATCGTCTCGATCTTCTGTACAACTGCCGGCTGCGCAGGCTTTGCAATAGGAACCAGCCTCAGCTTGACTTCCAAAGTCTCCTTGACGCCATTGCTGAAGAGAGCCGGAATGTTCTTGCATACGCGGCCGGTAATCATATTCTTCTCGCCATCCATCGGTGATGCGGCCGCCAAGATGGCAGACAGTAGTCCTTGCCCGACAAGTGGCGTCTCATACTCGCTGTAGTCGTATGCGTAGATCGTAAAGTCTCCATCTGAGAGACGAGAGACCAGCTCTGGTGATGCGGAGACGATAGACTGGATGCACTGCCGAAGCTCGATTACGCCGACTTGCGAGCTCTCGTTGATTGCGACCGCTGGTATCTGCAGTGTATTTGGGAAGCGAGCCAAGCAGTTGTCCTTGTTGTCTTTGTCGAAGGAGTACAGCACTTTCACCCTCATGGGACGCGTTGGGATCTCGCTGGGAGAGCCCTCGTCGCTCGACTGGAAATCCATCAGGCCGTCGATGTTGATGTAGGAGTTCAAGTTCCGTTCCGAGATGTGGAGGGATATGAGCCCGCTGCCAGGCTCAGTTGTGTGCACGTGCTACCTCATACTGTGAGTAGTCCTTCGACACAAGAGGATTGACGGAGGAGGAGTCTCGATCCTGATAATGCAACGATTGAAGCTGTCTGTGATGGTCGTGATGGTCGTGATCGTTACGCTATGCTGCAAGGACGATGTTGGAGGATGAACAGTGAAGGAAAGAGCCGCGGGTGGTTGGTGTCGGACACGAACGCGTCGTCAAACGCGCTCAATCGTACATCCGTCTCGCCAGCGTCATCCGAAGCGCGCTAAGAATTTCAGATCACGTGCCATATTTTGACTTGCATGACTCGTGCCGAATACCTATCTCAAGTACTTTGCGACCACTCCAACCACCACCAGAGTCCAACCACACACTCACACCACACCACCCTCCATCAAACCAAAAATGGCAACCCCCGACGCCAAGATCGCGTACGCCCCTCCCCTTCCCTCCCCCTCCCCACCACCACCACTGACACCTCCCACCCAGCGAACTGCAATCCAAACCCCGAAGCGACCTAACGGAATACGAAATCTCGCTCCTCGAACAACACGAATTCACCTCAGGCCCGCTCTCACTGCTCCAAACCGCCGTGCGCAACCACACGCAAGTCCTCATCTCCTGCCGCAACAACCGCAAGCTGCTCGCGCGCGTCAAGGCCTTCGACCGCCATTGCAACATGGTGCTGGAGAACGTCAAGGAGATGTGGAGCGAGACGCCGCGGCTGAGCGACGGGAAGAAAGGGCGGCCGGTGAATAAGGATCGGTTTGTGAGTAAGATGTTTTTGAGGGGTGATGGGGTCATTTTGGTGCTTTTGTCGTGAGGGGGAGGGGAGGGGAGGGGAGGCGATGGGCGTGGCGGCTGGGGGCGATTTTTTTGTGTGGCTTTGAAGAGGCGAAGGCGGCGGGCGTTGGGCGTTAGAATCGCGACGCGCGGTAGGGCCTACGATCCGGCTTGATTGCAGAGTCTGCCTGCTCACATGGAGATCTGGTGCAGGCTGGATGAGAGGTGCTAGGTTGCGGAATCGAAAAGAAGTAAGCGGCTGTATACAGAGGCGATGTTGAGCTTGATGGCCGCGACCTGACAATGACCTCCACTACAAGTTACGCGATTGGTCTCGTTTGAGCGCATTATGAGATCATGCTTCAAAGTACGAGCCAATTTCTGTATATTCAAAAGCCACGTTGACGCTTCTCGACTGGCCGAAGTGAGGACTTGTCAACTGCCTGAACCTACACAGAAATGCTACAGTCCATCTCCAGCACAAGACAAACACCCTCCACCCCCATCATCTCAACCCCTCAGCAAGTCCACAAAAGAACTCCGCCAACCCAAACGCCCCCGGGTCCGGCACCTCCTCAAACCCACTCCCCCCAATATACACCGTCCGCCCCAAACTCGCCCTCATGCCCTTCGTCCCTCTCGCCCCTGCCTCGGCCGCCTCCGCAGCCCTCCCGACATCCCCCTCTCTCCCCAAAACCTCCACAAAAGGCTGCAAAGCATCCACCAGCGTCCGATCACCCGGCTTCGCAGGCGTGTACTTGGCCAAACTCTCGCTCGCCACACTCAGAGCCTTGGCCCAGACACGGGCGTCTGCGGGGGTGTTGCTTGATGATTGCTGAGAGCGCAGACCGTGCGCGAGGGCATTGAGGAAGATGGCGTAGAGAGCTCCTGACGTGCCGTCCATGGTTGTTTCGACGATACTGATGATGTTGTCGAGGTATAGCGCTGCGTCTGTTTGGTTGGAGGAGGTGGAAGTGAGGTGTTGCAGGACGCCTTCCGCGCCGCGCTTGAGACCAATACCGCAGTCGCCGTCGCCCACTACGGTGTCGTATCGCGTGATTTCTGGCTCGGATTTTATGACGCGTTCGAGGGCGGATTTTAGAGCTTTGTTCGCGACTGCTGGGTCCAGTGTTAGGCCGGAGGGTTTGTTCTCGACGCCTACGTTTGCGGCTCGGTCGCGAGTCTGTGTTGGTGGGCTCGTCCAGGTACGGCTGGAGACGACGGCGGACCAGCCTGTTGCTTCGGCTGGAGCGTCGAGGAGTTCGAGCATGGTTTTGTTGACGCCGGTGTCTGTGAGTTTGAGGAGGGAGATGGAGAAGCCTAGGCCGTTGAGGGAGGTCATGAAAGTGCCAGACATGATGCGGACGGGTTTGATGCCGTAGTCGTTGGCTAGTTGCTGGATAACCTCGTTTGTGATTCCGCCCATCTCCAGCACACTGACGCCTCCTAGATTGTTCACCAGAAGCACTGTTTCGTCCGCCCGATTTACAGACAAGAAGGCCCTGTCCTTGTCCGCAGGATCAAGCATATACCTCAACATCGTCTTCACCAGCCCCGGCAGATCCGACGTCGTCTTCTCCAACCCTGGCTCGTTATGAATACCCATCCCAATCTCCACCTCATCCTGCTTGAGCGTCTCCTCACTCTCGTCCACCTTGCGCCCAGGCACATGCACATGGCTTAATGAGCTCCCAATTGAGACTGTATTATCCGCGGCTGTCTGCGCAACACGATGCACCTCCTTCAACCCTGCTCCAGTCGCAGCCAATGCGCCAGCAATCTTATGCACAAGAACTGTGCCTGCAATTCCTCTTCTACCCACCTTCCCACCCTTTGCCCGCCCAACACCGGCATCGTCGCCCATGACCACCATTTCCGCCTCGATCCCTGCGGCCTTCGCTTTCTCAACCGCCACACCGAAGTTCAGGACGTCGCCTGTGTAGTTCATGACCACCACCAGCACTCCTCTACTACCATCCACTCGCTCCAGAATGCATCGTCGTATCTGCTCCGCACTGGGTGAAGCGAATATGGTGCCTGCGACTGCTCCGGCCAGGAGACCTGGGCCCACGAATGCCGCGAAGGAAGGCTCATGGCCACTTCCGCCGCCAGAGACGAGGGAGACTTGGGGAGAGCTTACTGCATCAGGACGGAGGTATATGATCTTGTTCTCGGAGTCGAGGGCGGTGGTGGGGTTGGTGTAGGTTATGGATCGCAGGGCGGCGAGGACGAGGTGGGCGGGGTCATTGAGGAAGTGTTTGGCTGTTGGAGACTTAGTGGTTGCGGTGGTGTTTCCGTGGGAAGGGGAGCTTACAGGCCATGGTGGTGATGGTGTACGAGATATTGTTAGCTAGTCTGTTGTTGTGGTCCACAGGAACGTGAGAAAGATGAGAGGGGGAGATGCAGTGTGAGAATAGGAGAAGAGTGTACTCAAGTCCATGCGAAGGGGAAGATGGTGAGTGTGAGATGATCCAGGTGATCCCTCTTCCACTGTGACTTGCGCTGCCGCAAGCCCGTGAGGCACATTAGAAGCATCCAAGTACTCCACTGCCCCGCAGCATCATGGCGGTCGTTTACAGTACAACCCCGCATACACTGAACGCCCCGAACATGTGGAGTGAGATCGGCGAGGAGAAGCTGCCGATCGGCCATGTTTCAGATGCCGGTTGCAGATATTGTTGCCGATCGGGTGTTTCAGGACAGCACCATTGTTTCATCTTCAGCACATTTGTTCCAAACCCCTTCGGCAGGGCGAAAGCAGTTTGCCTTCCGCGAATCTATATTTGGACCGAATGCCTCTGAGGCGACACGGGCGCGTCTTCCCGCTTGGTGAACTTCACATGCAGGCCAAGACTCGTTCGTGCCTTCCTTTTTGGGCGCGAGAGACTACGCAAGAACCACATCTGTCTGCCATTTTCAGAGATACAAAGTCATCTTCACATTCTCTCCTTCTCTGCTTCTCTGCTTCAACATCCCTGCAAATTTACTCATACTGCTGCCAGTCTGCTCGCACGTGCTTGCGCCATCGGCGGCCAGAGCGACTAGCGTCAGACCTGCAGGCGGACACAGGCGACTGGAAGAGACTGAGTGAGCTGACGGTAATCACATGTGACAGGCACAATGGGCGGCGGCTGGGTGGTGAGGAGTTTGACCACCGCCCACCCGGGGAAGGGCCGTCATTGAAATAGTAATGACCATGCAGGATATCTACTCATATGATATTCCGTGGGCCTGCAATCACACAAATGCAATGCCACCGCCGAACAAGTGCCTACAATATGGTCTCCGGTGGATGTCCCATCCCTCCCAGCTACCACCCCCGCCTCCACCCACCCCACAACAACCCGCTTCCAACCCACCGTCCACCCGTAAGCCTCCTCAGAAGCTTCCTGTTACACCACCACCATGGCAGATTTGCGATATGCAGGGTCCAAGGTCACTTCGACGGTGAACTTGGAGGCAACTGGTAGCCTGCGAGACTATAAGAAGCTCGGTATCCCTCCGACAATAGCAACTCACCATCAATACCAACCACTCCGACAATAGCAACAGCTCCAGCCACCAACCACTACCCATTATTTGCTTTTCCATCTGTGTTTCTTCTGCATTCGAACGGCCAGCAGCACCAAACAGCATCGAGACGACATCTGGCTCGAGCACTTGTGAATTCTGAGCGGCATCAAAGAGATCATGGTATGTGTTTGATGCGTGGCGGTGCGTTCAATCTCTTGACTGACTTGATCCCAGGCCTCGCTGCTCTCACCCAACGTCCGCAGCGGCAAGGTTATCAAGCCGTACCGCCAGACAACCCACCACAACATCGACCACAACCTTCTCGCCCGGGGCAAGCACATGGTGACCCGCGCCCAAGTTCGTGCCATCCGCAGCATCTTCCGCTTTCTTGCCCTACCTGGCGAGCTGCGCATGATGATCTACGAGTATTGCGTCGACGTCACGGCCGGGCAGAATCTCATCGCCAAGTACTACCACCTGATCGACCGAGAGCTCAGCCAGCACCCGCGCAAGGCCCTGCTCGACATCGAAGCCCCGCTCATCTACTCTTCCGTTCACCCCATCTTCCTCATCAACCGTCAAATCTACTCCGAGGCCAGCTCTCTGATCGACAAGCGTTGTCTGACCTTCACGCACGGCATGCTCGATCTCCTGGACATTGTCGACTTCATCCGCCCTCCACTCTTCCAGAACGTCTCCTCCATCACCATCAACGACACAGGCCACGCGCTGTTCCAAGCCAACATCCTGACCGCAAGCTGGCTGGGGCAGATGCAGCTCATCAGGCAGGTCAGCGAAATCCTCGCCAAAGGCCACAAGCTCAAGCAGCTCACCATCGCTCTCACCGACACCAGCCTTCTGCCGCACGTCACCAACTGCTGGAACGCCGGCTATGTGTGCGGCTTCAGAGACAGCATGATTGAAATGGTGGCCTCGATGCGCAAGGTCCACAACATCCCGTCGGTCACCTTGGTCGGCTTCCCCGAGCCGCTGGCCACCGAGCTCAAGCAGCTCATGCAGGAGCCCGCCAAGACCCTCCTCTCTC
>ML995853.1:136836-191184 GCA_010093825.1 Teratosphaeria nubilosa
TCCTGCCGTACAGCAAACTCGGCGGACTGGACCTCCTGCGGATCGCGGAGCTGGCCTGGCTGGTAGTAAAGGCGGCTGGTTCAGTGGGGTCGGCCGAGGAGGGTCGAAGACGAATGCTCCCGCTCACGGACAACCAATGGCGCAGACCGGCACATACTCCACGCAGGAGACGGGGAGCACGAGGCGCTAGGTGTGCCAGCGCTGTGGTCGGCACCATAACCAGGCGAAGCGGCATGTCTCGCAGGTAGACGGGACAACGAGCATGCGGTCAAACGCGGTGACGAGCCTTCCTCAACACAAGGTGCACAACCCGCTACACAACTCTGCCCAAGGCCTGTTCTCCGCCGAGCGACTGGCGCAGGGTCTGCACTTTCTACCTGCTGCAACGCGATCCAGCCATCATCCGATCCAGCACAATCGGCCCGCGACTCCCTCAACAACCTCAATGCCAAGACATTCGTCTTACCGCAAGCATTCCAACCCTTCCACCACTTCCACCACAGCTCCATCCCACCGCCACTGCCCTTCACACTGCCACCACGGTCATCGCCCCGCCACGCCTTCTCCCGGCTCAAGCGCGATCAAGCATCCGCACGGTGACCGCACGGCATCCACCCTCCCGGCTATGGTCATGTCCGTAGGCATGTACAATGTGTTTGGGACGTACGGGTTGAGTTTCCCGTTTGGGGGGAACTGAGGGATTTGTTCTGGCAGACTGAGGCGCGGTTGGCCCAGACGTCGAACCTGCTGGAATGGTGTGTTTTTGGTTGGAGTCATGGTTGTTTTGATACCCTGAGATGCCGGTTTTTATGCTTTACTAGTAGAGGATACAAGTGTCGTCAGCAGTGCCCATATGTGCATTTCTAGTCTGGAAACGTCATCTCCATCACTCTCACCTGAATCTGAATCTACATGTACCCTCACCACCATCGCCTCACCAATCAATAAATATATATATATATATGTATTAGGTTCAGTCTGTTCTGTTATTTCCCGCGCCGCGCGCGCCAGCTGTTCTGAGAGTTTTCACTCTGCTTTTTGGGGATGCCCTTTCCCTTTCCTGGCGGACGGAGAGATTTCCAAACGTCTTGCTTTTCTCCCACCCCGGCCAACCTAATCTCGGACGATCGAAAGCTCGCAATACTAGGCGCAGAGATCAGGAGCGATAATGACTACGCCTAGATCCGAAGTTCGATCTCGATGCTGGAGATGGTGTGCACCTTTCTGTGGTCACTCCGGAAGACCTGGAGGATGCAGACGCAGGGCCCTACGAAGCGTGACGCCTCCTCCACGCGCCAAGTGATGTTCGATGGTAGTGCGGAGCTCCGGAGGCGTGCCTATGTGCTGTGGAATTCGAGTCGTCTAGAGCGGCATCATTTGCTTGCGGAGTTCTTGTCAGCTTGCCTGCCAGGGAGTGACTTGCCTGCCGTACCTAGGAGGAGTATGAGGGGTGCGAGGTCGGAGCTTTGGGGGAGTGGTGGGACGGGGTAATTGAGTGAGGGCGACTTGAGTGGCCGCTGGGTCGTGGCGATGTTGTAGAGGTGGGTTCCACGCTGTCAGGGGATCAGATTTGAAGCTGACACTTATGATGAGAGTGAAGTCAATCTGAGCTTGGAGGGATCAAGAACTGCAATGCCGTCTGATGTCCGTTTGTTACTTCTGATGAATCGTGAGTCGATCCGTCACCGTCAGCGAGTATCGACAAGCAATCAGGTGTGCTTTGAAGAGCATTAGCTCTGCGTCCATTCGCTTGTTTATACCTACACTCTTTACGCGACCTTTGTCGCAGCCATTCGTTCTAACCATGCGTTTCACCCTCCCGGTCCTTTGCATTGCGAGTCTGGCATTTGCGCAGACGACCATTATAGACAGCGATGATTCGACGTCTACAGATACCACATCGCTTGACACATCGACGTCCTCTGATGCCGACTCTCTTGATACATCGACTGCTGACAACAAGAAGAAGAGACTTCGCAGGCAAAATACTGATATCCTCAGTATTGTTGATTGTGAATTCCTCTGCGACACTCTTGACATTTGTCTTGCCTTCAACGCCGACGGACAGAGCTGCGAACTTTTCTCAAGCATTTCCGGTGTCTCCCCCTCGACGTCCGGAGTGGCTGCGTGGCAAGGATATTGGCCTCAGGAGGACGCTTCGAACAGCAGCGGCTACAATTCTACCTACGCGTACGGCTCTAACGACACCAGCTCGCAATCCGCCAGCTTTAGCTTTGCTCCAGCATCGTCGTCCACTTCGGCAAGCTTGTCTGCTCCAGCATCGACGTCCGCTCCGGCATTGTCGTCTGCGCCAGTATCGTCGTCCGCTTCGACGAGCTCCCAACCTGCGTCGAGCCAGTCTGTATTGAGTCAGCCTGTACCGTTGAGCTCCCAGCCAGCCAGCTTTCAGCCCGCCAACTCTCAGCTCGCCAATTCCCAACCAGCCATTTCCCAACCGGCAAGCTCTACCTCGGCTCCGGCCTCCTCCTCACAACCTGTCAGTTATCAGCCTGCCAGTTCTCAACCAGCCTCAAGCTCCCAACCCGCCAGTTCCTCGTCCGCGCCATCTTCATCGCCCACGCCCACCAACACAACTTTGCCAATTTGCTCGCAAGACTTGATCGATCAAATCTGCCCCTCGACTTCAAGCTTTAACTGCCAAGACGACAACAGTCAGCCATGGACCGTGAACTGCGACTCTGCGTTTAATGGCAGTGCCAGGACGAGGCTGAGAATTGCGATGCATCAGACATTCTGGACTGCGAGGATCAGTGTTACTCGGACGACACCTGCATCGCACTGAACTTCGTGAACGGCACTTGCACGCTTCTTGGCTCGATCACTGGCATTTTCGACCTCCCTGGCTCTCTGGCTGTCTACGAAGGTTACTGGGAGGGAGGAGCTCCATCCGGGAACAGCTCCTACGGTAATGGAACTTATGGCGGCAATTCGACCAACTCACTCAACTACGCTCAGTCTGGAAGCGACGGGACGTACCCCTCGTCTGCACTGGCCAACAGTTCGCCAGCTAGCTCGCCCGCATCGACCGTGGCGCCATCTTACTCGTCCGCATTGCCTTCCTCTAGCGTTCCAGCCAGCAGCGCGCCCTCACTATCTTCGTCAACGCCTGCTGATAATTCATCTCCCAGCTCGCCTGCATCCTCTCCGCCAGCTTCTACAGCACCAGCATTGCCTGCCTCCAGCGCCCCAGCTAGCAGCGTCCCCATTTCGCCAGTAGCGCCTTCGTCGTCAGTCGCCGCCTCTTCTTCGCCATTGAGCGCCTCGATTCCAGCTTCATCTGGCCCGACCTCTCCTTCACCTACAATTCCTTCATCCTCGAGCTCCGCGACTTCTGAACCATCAGCATCTGCGCCTGCGGCAATCCCTGCATGCTCCAATTGCGACAGCGGAAGTTGAACATCTAGTAGCGGTCAGACATACAGCCTCAATCCTGACTCAGCCTTTCAAGGAGACAACCAGACCATATCCTCTGTCACCACTCTCACGGACTGCCAAGAGCTCTGTGAACGGAGCGATGCCTGTCTCGCGGTGAATTTGGACAACGATGGATGTACATTGTTCACTGACGTGGGTAGCATTGTCTCTGCCCCTGGCTCTGCGGCTGGTTGGAAGGGCGTTTGGGAAGGTGGAGCTCCGTCTGATAGTCGTGGGTACGCCAGCTACACTGATGCTGCGACCTCGACAGCTTCTGGTGGTTCGTCATCCTCTGCTACAGCTCTCTCAACTTTCAGTGGTCTGATGTCGCCAATCACCACGGGGCCGCTGTCTCTCAGCAGTTCGCACCCGCAGATCTCCACAGGAGCATTGTCTCCCAGCAGTTCGCTCCCGCAGATCATTACAGGATCAGGATCGCTCAGCAGCCTCGCAGTGCCCAGCTCACCCTCGGGCTCTGCTTCCGTTTCTTCGTCATCAGTCCCGGCTTTGTCTCCTCCCGTCAATCCATCGAGCTCGGTGCTCGCGTCCAGCAGCGCGAGCTCCGGCGCTGCAGCCGCGTCCACTTGGGGTGGTGCCGCCGTGGGATCGTCATTCGCGCAGTCCTCGTCGGTCTCATCCGCTTCTCCTATTGGTGCTACGAGCACTGCCACCAGTCCTTCGAGCACTACGCAATTGCCAGGAACGCCAAGTTCTAGCTCTGCAGCTGTGTCCACAGGTGGTGCCGCGCCGCAGTTCTCTTTCGTACAATCCTGGTCGACCTCGTCGACTTCATTCATTCAGACTATGACCACTTCGACCACTCTTTCGAACACCACATCGACGCAAGCCATCTCAAGCACTAGCTCTGCAGCGACTTACACAGGCGGTGCAGCTAGGCCGACTGCCTGGATTGCAAAGTATGGAATTAGTGGTATTGGTGCCGCAGCTCTTGGCTTCGCTGTCCTGTTGTAAGGGTCCCACGGTAATGCAAGTGCACCTACATGTCTGCCCTGAGCGGCGGATTGAAGCTGCAAAACTTTTGCTGTCATAGTAATGTGAAATGTATATATATAATTCAACCAAATATGGTTCTTCTGAACCTTTGGTGAGTATCTTATGGGCCTTCTCTGCGTCAACAGAGTTCCAACATCAGTATAACATGCCAACTTCATCGTCTACTGCTCGCATAGGTCAGCATTCGTGTATACTGCTCTCATATATCAGACTCATCCTCGTGTCCACGATCGAAGCTCACTCCGGGTGATGCCAAGATCAAATAGAGTTTGACGTCCTGGGCTAGATCCGCTTGTCACGTGCTTCTGTTCGCACCCGACTGTCCTTCTTCACGACCGTCGTTTAAACGGACTCGCCTGACGCTTCAACGACCGTAGCTCCTCCCGATGGCGAATAAGCGAGTCGCGGAGGTCATGGATGCACCGTCTTCAGCAGCGCGGCGTCACTCAATCAAACGCACCAGGGTTCTCTCAGCAAAGCAGCGAAGCGACAGCAGCGCACGTTCTAGTGCAGCAATATCAGAAGACGCGGCCATGCAAAGCACACCATCAGCCTCGGGTCAGCCCTCGCGGCATAGCAGCTTCAGCTCGATGCAGCCATCAGTGGAAGATGATAGCGGAAGCGGCCTGTCTAGCTCGAGTGAGGAGCCATCAGACTCTGAAGATGACAGCGGGGAAGAGGTGATTACGATCGGAGGCCCGAAGAAGCCCGAAATTGGAAAAGAAGGCCTACTTGGCGGCGCGTCAGATTTGCAAGCACGGATATCTGCACTCCTTCCTCAATTGGCAGCTGCAAACAGAGAGCTTGAGAAAGAAGGGCAGAACCATAGCATTGAGGTTGTTCAAGACGGTGAGCAGCATATCGAGATGGATCTTGGTCTTGGAGTGCTAGAAGAGCAGCGTGGAGATGAGGATTCCAGTGACTCGACTAGCGATGATGCAGATGAAGCTGAAGTGCCTGGTGATATATCAATTTCGTCTGATACGGAGAGGCGGAAGCCAGTATGCAAGGAGACTAGTGCAATGTGCAAGCTGATGGGTCAATCGAAGGACAGGAAGAAAGCTGGAATAGAGGATCTAGGCTGAGTACGAGCAAAGTGTGCTGGAGACTTGCGAAGCAATTTACTGAGCTCGCTACTTCTTGGCCGGATTGCCGACACGTGCGTTTCGTATTCTGGAATACGATGGCACGTGGAGTGAGTCTGGGCTGTGCCTGCAAACCATCCTCGAGATCTCAGGCAGAATGCGGCCTTTGGAGCCACATGATACCCCGCTTGTATCTGCATGAATGATCGACATCCGTCGTGAATGGGTACATGTACGCCATCCACTCCACGCCGTGTTGACTCAATGTTGGCGTGGAAGAATTCCTCCACCTCGCCGGACGATGCTCGACAATGCCCTACCTGGTCGAATTTTCCGCGATGATCCCTGATCAAAATCAGAACATGCGAAATTCCGACTTCATAACGCGGAGAAGTGGTTTCAGATTTTGATATATAGGTAAATCGCATGCATCTACCTCAGTCCGTCAGGACTTGTCACCGAGAATGCTGGTCCACGTTGTCTTTTCGCTTTCGGTGCTCGCCTCAATCGCCACAGCCCAGTCGCCGTCATCGCCTGGAAACCAATGCATAATCCAATCGCAGTACGCAGCTTCCAATGGGGCATCGGATGATTCGCCTGCAATAGCCGCGGCCTTTACAAAATGCGCGAGAAATGCAACCATTACCTTTGTCGAGGGAACAGACTATAATGTATTTACGCCCATCAAAGCCACCAACCTCAGCAATGTCAGGATTGAAGTTTTCGGCAACCTACATCTTCCACAGAACATCACCTATATCCAGGCTCTGTTCAACAGCACAACATACGCCTCAGGCTCTACCAACCTATTTTGGTTCGCACTCGCTGGCTCGGGCATCAATTATATCGGCTCTGCAAATATCGCCTGGGGCTGGATAAACTCCTATGGCCAGGCCTGGTGGGATGCAAACATATATCCTGGCACAGGCTTGGCTGGTCGACCCCATCTCATGTCACTCGATACCACAGGCGGTAGCATGCAGTACTTCAAAAGCCGCAAACCCATTGCCTGGAACGTACAACTGAAAGGCTCAGACATCCATGTCTCGAACACATTCATCGACGCATACAGCACCACTGGCAGCTTTCCTTTCAACTCTGACGGATTCGATGTTGGTGGCACGCACATTACGATACAAAATTCGGTCATCTACAATGGCGACGACGCCATCGCAATACAGTCCGGTTCCCACCATGTCCTCTTCAAGGACGCCACAATCGGCTATCAATCACACGGCATGTCTATTGGGTCTCTGGGGCAGAGTCAGGCGTCTTTTGCCAATGTCTCCGATATTGCTTTCGACAATGTCGATGTGATAAATGCGGTATATGCTGCGCGCTTCAAGTCCTGGGAAGGCGGACAGGGTCTTGCGAAGAACATCAGCTGGAGCAATGTACGGTTGTACAACGTCACGTTCCCGATATTCGTAACGCAGACGTACATGAACCAGGGCGGCAGCTCAACACAGCTTCAAAGTGGGACCGTGACTGGGAGGCCGAACAACTCTACCGTGAACATGGAAGACTTCACGTGGGCCAACTTTACCGGGACGATCAATACGTTTCAGCCTGGCGACGGGAGCTGCGTAACTGATGTAAGACTCTGTATCATCTCTGTCGGCGATGCATGACTGACTCTGTTGCTGCAGCCATGCTGGTACGATGTCGGCTTGCCGAATTTGACGCACACTGAAGCTATAATCATCGAGTGCAACACGGACAGCTCGTGTAAGAACTTCAAGACAAGTAACATCGACATCTTGCCGCAAAGCATGGATGCGCCGAGTGTGATCTGCATCAATGCTAATGCCGAGTTAAACCCATCGCTTGGGTTTGTGTGCGCGAATGGGACGTATGTGCCGAGTGCATGAATCTGACCAGGAAGTGACAGACGTTGCTGCTGGTTGTGACGGTGCGCATCTCTTCAGTAGTCAGACACGATGATCACCAGTCTATTATATGGCGAAACAGTTTGGAGCCAAAACAGAGGGCTCCATATATTCATTTTGTCTCTTGATCGGAAGCTGGAGGCCATGTGTTTCCTTCTGCTGACAATTTTGCCAGCTGAAGGAAACAATGCGAACGACTATTTGACAGTCGCTGTCTGGGTTCTGCATTGCATTCCAACCATACACCCTCTCACCGTCCCAGATTGACTGTGTCCATGCCGCTTCATATGCAGATCGTCGCGACTACTTAGAACGTCGCCTCGACTGACCAAGTCGGAAGAAGTGTCCATTTACGATCATGATTTTTGGTTATGGCGGTTAGGTCGGCCGTCCGGCTCAGTAATAGACGCATATGTGCGTTTCAATCTCTTGCTATTATATCGGGCTGACCAACCCGAAATTGTTCTTGCCAAGTACCAAGTGGAGCATACTCCATGCATCTGGCCTACTTTACATTTGGAGACTCTGCAGAGCAGAACGGGTTGGGTCGACCGAAAGAGAATAGCACGAGTAGAAAGAGCGTCTAGAACAAGCTGTGCTCTCAGGGACACGAACAACACCCCGAGTTTCTGCGAGACACGCGCATCCTGGAACATATATCGATTTCCGTCCTCGGCAAAGAATGAACTTTTGGACTCGACTGGGCTGTCCCTGGCAAGCTGAATGGCAACAGACTTCGCCTAACACAAACCTTTCTCGTACGCTCCGCACGTGGCTTCGCCAGGATCGATATTCGATGCATCGAGCTAATGGATGGCTAAATATCTGTCTCGAAACGCGCGAGCTTCGAGCATCCAATTTCTCTTAAGCTCCAAATAAGGTATGCCACCTCGAAGTCTTTGAAAAGTCATGAGATGCACTAGGAGACATTCCAGGTGGCGTTGGCGTATCGTTGGAGGGGGTGGCTTGCGTTCCAGGAAGTTTGTCGCAAGGATGCCAATAGCCATACACCACCAGCGGATCGCATAGCCTTGCCAACCTCCAATTCCTGAGGCTGCCGAACGCAGGAGTATGTGTGGCCAGCTTCTATATATGGCGGTTTGTAGCCCGGAGCCTCGCTTTGAGAGTGTAAGACTTATAATACAGATCTGTAAGGATTTTTGATTACCGCATCACACAAGATGTTTGGCATATCACGAAAGACGTCGCCCTGCGACTTTCCAGAGACGACTGTGCGCAAGATCTCGAATTTGAACGAGTGCTGCAACTTCCTTTCCAGAGCATCCGTCGAACTGAGCAAAGTACAACAAGAGACGCAACAACTGCTTGCCAGCATTGGTGAACTGCAACGCGTCTCCCAGGCACTACCAGACAACACAAAGGAATCCATCCAAGCCATCGAATGTTCACAGGCAGTCGACAGATGCGCCGAGAGTTGCGCCTCGCTTGCGCAAGACATCAAAGCATGGACCAAATCAGGAGGCGGCGAGGCAATATCGCCTAGACTGCGGGCTGTGCGACAACAGATCAGGCTGGCGGCATGCAGCGCTGAGATCACATCGGCAAAGGATATCCTCAGCCTGGCAATCAGCGTGCTCAAGCTGTAAGTCTCGCCACCTCACCCTCACAACCCCTCGACGACGGCTAACAGGAAGCAGACACGCACTCCAAGAAACCAACCCCGCCGCGTACGACGAGAAGAACCCAATCGCGCTTGCGATGCAGCACTGGATACACGAAGTCTCTGATAAGTCTCGAGCGGCTTGTTTCGGGGCTGAGGGGCTGGCACGGGAACTGGAGACGCAGTACGCGAGGGCTTTGACGCGGCGCGCGAGGGGGAATCCGAGTACGTTGGCGAACGTGGCGGGCTCGCTTGAGCAGGCTGAGAAGCAGAAGCAGGCGTATGTGCGTGTGTTGAGGAGTTGTGATGCGGCGATGGGGGCGATTGGGTGATGAGCACGTGCAAGGTACCATGTAGGCATTTCGATTGCATCTTGAAGATGTTGAAGGGCTTAGACACCGCATTGGGACGCGTCTAACGACCTGGGTATCTAGCGTGGCTTTTTAAAGGTTGTTCGCCTTTGCAATCAAAAGCGCTGGATCTGTATGTATGCGTATCTGGGTATCAAGCCAGCAAGCCAGCAAATCAGCCTTATGTATGGTGCTCCTCCGCAATGCTAAGCGTCGCCCTGCTTATGAATGATGCCCCGATTCAATTGCACTCGCTCCAGAATCTTGTCCGCGCCCTTCTGCACCAACAACTTCGCCACATCAAGGCCGAATTCGTTTGCCTCCTCCACACTCGTGATTCTTCGTCGTGACTCCACTTCTGCAGAATCTTGCCCGTCGAGACTGCAGACGATAGCCCGGAAGATTAACTCATCAATCAGGTCATCGTGCTTCTCGTTTGCGGTGACACCGCCAAGATCTGTAGATGCGACGCCGCTGACTTTGTTGTAGTCTTCAGCGGGCTTGATACCGACTCCGACGTCGGTGTCTAATATGCCTTTCCGGCTGACCCATTCCGTCTCGACGCCGATCGGGACCGAGCAGCCACCTTCGAGCGCGCGCATGAGTTGTCGTTCTGCCAGAGCAGCATTTGTCGTCCGGTCGTCGCCGATCTTGGCAAGCAGTTCTTCAGTCCGCTTGTCGTCTTTTCTAATTTCAATGCCTAATGCACCCTGGCCTACTGCATGCAGCATCCCGCCATTGGAAGTGGAGAGGTACGTCGTGATCCTGCTGTTCATGCCCAACCGAGCCAGACCTGCTGCAGCGAGGATGATGGCCGAGTACTCGCCTTCTGGATTGTCCAGCTTGCTGAGCCGCGTGCCAATGTTTCCTCGCACGTCCGCGAATTTCAAGTGCTTGTACTGCTTCTTGAGCTGCGCAGATCTTCTCAGACTGCTTGTGCCAACGACTGAGCCTTCCGGTAGCTCAGCCAGGCTTTTGTACTTATCTGCTAGGCTTGGCTTGATGATCAGTGCGTCGCGCGGGTCTTCTCTCTTCGTGATACATCCAAGAGTCAGGTCGATGGGTAACTGCGTCGGCATATCCTTCAAGCTGTGCACAATCAGGTCTAATTCGCCCTTCTGCAGCAAAACCTCCAACTCTTGCGTCCATAATGCCTTTTCGTTGAACTTGTGCAATGCGGTCTTTTGGTTGTTGTCCCCAGTCGTGCTCATCGCATGAATCTCAAACTTCTTGTCTGGCCATGCCTTCCTCAACGACTTGACCACCTCGTCGGCCTGTACTCGTGCTAATATCGACTGTCTGGTCCCGACATGGAAAGTGTTCGCGGCGTCGGCTGAGGCTGGGACTGATGTCTCGGGATGTGTGTCTGCGACCATGGGGGCATCTTGCAGTCCTGCCATTGCGCCGATACAGTCTCTGTCTGGAGGAAAGCTGGAAATGAAGTGCGGATATGTGAGAATATGATAATGCCTCGGCGCTCATGTCCGAGGGGTCGCAGATTTGGAAGGTACGCCATAGTGGGGTAGTCCTTAGCGGCGGTCACAAGCAAGAGTAGAGCTGCAGGAACCCTTGCCGCCCACGCGATGAAACAGGTTGCCTGTCACAGTGTCAAACAGTTCTCAAGAATGTGACGTCCGAACCAAACCAAGCGCCAGGAGGCAGGAGGCGGCTTGCGAGCTTGGCGTTGGTATTGATCTTCGCAATTTCCTTGTTCCCAGGGGATATGATACTCACCGCATCCGCTGACTCCAATCTCCAACATTCACCTACCGCACAGGACGAACGATCTCCCCAGCCAACGCACAATAGGTCAACGGCAGACGATTGCGAAAGACGACCATGGCGTCCCTGCCGACACTCCGCGTTTCAGGCCTCCCAGCCCTGTCCTCAGATGAAGCAAAGGACACCACCTCGCCTGCCCGTGGGGCTGAAATGCGCAACTTCCTCCAAGCTCGCCTGCAGAAGAACAGAGCACCTCCATTAGTGCACAGCTGGGACTTTTATCATGATCGTCAAGATCGAACGCGGCATAACAATCTTTCGAACATCAATGCACCCAGCACCGCCAAGAGTGAGGATGGGCAGAAAGAGGACGATGACTACGCGAGCAGACTAGAGCACCTAGCAGTCATCGACGATGTGCGGAAGTTCTGGAATGTATTCAACAATTTCGATCTGTCGCAACTAGCATTAAGAGATTCCGTACACCTCTTCCACAAAGGCGTGAAGCCGATCTGGGAAGACCCACGCAATGCTCGCGGTGGATCATGGACTTTCCGTGTGCCCAAGGAGAAGGCGCAGGAGTTCTGGAAGGAAGTGTGTATGATGGCTATTGGTGAACAGCTGCAAGCAGCTGTGGAGGACGACAGCAGAGTGCGGTTTCGAGACGACATATGCGGAGTTAGTATCGGGGTGAGGTTCAATAGCATGCTCGTGCAAGTCTGGAATCGGGATGGCGAGCACACGGAGGGCATTGAGCGGATTTGCGAGACGACCATCGAGAATCTGTCGGAAGAGTTGAAGCCACGTGAGGGGAGCTTCTACTATAAGAAGCACAGTGAGCATGCTGGCTTCGCGGCGCCAGCAGATGGAGCGCATGGGAGCGAAAGGCTTGAAAATAGTGCGACGGCGTCGGCAGGTGCTGGAGAGGGCGGAGCGGGTATAGATGCGGTTGTTGCTGGACACGCGTCAAGCTGAAAGTGAAGGCATTCTGGTGTGCTAGACCGCATGGTAGTTTTGAGAGCTGGACGATTTTAACGGCCATTTCTTAAGCATTTGAGCGAGCATTAGAAGAGGAGTTTCTCACATCGCGGCACGTGGGGCAGTCCCCGCTATCGTTCTTATTGATCGTGAACCATCAATCCATGACAAGATATGGCATTTGAATTCTCGAGAGAGCCCAGAACTACCGCTGGTATGTAAAATTATTCTGATTCCAAAATTTGTTCAGGTATAAGTGAACTTTAAGCCCGGTACCTGAATCCACCGCCACTGAACGCGCCAAGACCGCGACTGACGCAAGCTGACTTCGTATTCTCTTTGTTTTTGGCTAGTAGCTACCTCCAGTAGCGGTGGTTGGTGGAGGGCATTCTCGATCAATCCGTCCAACTAATTGTAGCGCATTCCGTCATCGCAATTGGCTACCTAGCACGTCCTTTTCTGCGAACATTCGCAAAGACTGGGCAGAAGTTGTTGTTGTTCGATCGCTTGCGCAAGCTGTTCTGGAGAAGCAGGGATCGTTCTGCGGGCTGCCCCCTTTGGGACAACCACGAGCGACAACCAGCAAGCGAGCTGGGCCAAGCATTCCCTGCACGACTCCATACAACCACAGGCACAATCACTCCCTGCGAACACGACCACAGAACATAGCGGCGCTGGCTTTTGGGGTTTTGTTGCGCAAAAATCACCCGAGTCGCTCGCTGTTGTTCGCGTTGCACCACCGCTGCGCTTTCGTCAGGACGACCCTTCCCGGCAAACAATTGCGCCTGCTGCTCTCACACCACCTACACCTATAATTGACGGAAAGACGGCTTAAGACTGACGACGCGCACTGCCAGCGGCCCCCTCGGGCCCTAACTCATCCTAGACCCGCCGCGACCATGGACACTCTCCGAGCGCTCTCGAAGCACTTGCCATCCTCCGAAGACCTTCCCACCCTCAAATCTCTACAGCATACCAGCCTAAAGGAGATATCGGAAAAGGTCCGGGCGCCGAGCATAGGCTTCTTCCGGCGGAGAATACGAATACGCGGCAACAGCAAGATCAGCGTGCCGCTCTACGTCGTCCTGCTTTTCCCCGTCCTCGTCCTCATACTTATCCTCTTGCTATTCGTACGGCATCCAAATAGCCCCGGCGGGCGACTAATACCGAGCGGAGCGCCGCCGAGTATACGGAAGATCAGCGAGAAGCATGACAAGGTGTTCGTGACGGGCTGTCTTGACCCAGTGGTCAATGCGAGGGATAACCCGAGGGCAAACGCGGCGTTTGTGGTGTTGGCGCGGAATAAAGAGCTGGATGGAGTGATTGAGAGTTTGAAGAGTGTCGAGAGGCATTTCAATCGGTGGTTTCACTACCCATATGTCTTTCTCAATGATGGGGAGTTCAACTCGACTTTTAAAGAGACAGTTATGAACTACACCTCTTCGCCGGTGGAATTCGGGACGATAGGACCAGAGTATTGGGGTTATCCTGATTGGGTAGACCAGAATGTCGCAAAGGAGGGCATCAGGAAGCAGGGAGATGCTGCGATTATGTATGGTGGCATGGAGAGTTATCACCATATGTGCAGGTTCTACTCGGGATTCTTTTACAAGCATGAATTGCTGCAGAAGTACGAGTGGTATTGGCGGGTGGAGCCGGAGATCAAGTACTTTTGCGATATCACGTACGACCCATTCCTGCATATGGCCCGGGCGAACAAGACATATGGATTCACGATTGCTGTCAAGGAGTTGAAGGAGACGGTGCCAAACATTTTCCGATATGCAAGCGCATACAAGAGGACACACAACCTGACGTCGCAGGGCTTGTGGGAGATGTTTACAGTGCCGAAAGAAGGGTACAACCAGGATGGCACGCTAAAAGAGCCACTGAATGTGAAGCCTGAGGACCTACCAAGAGACGACCCAAAGTATGCCGACGGTCAGAAGCCACTCCCGGAGGATATTTTGAGGACAGAGCCGGGCGCCGGAAGCTTACCAGAGATCGATCCTGAAAGCATGGAGGGCGAGACGTACAACATGTGCCATTTCTGGTCAAATTTTGAAATTGCAAGACTAGATTGGTTCCGGTCAAAGGAGTATGAGGAGTTCTTCCAGATGATGGACAGATCTGGTGGATTCTGGATGGAGAGGGTGAGTCTGATACGCTTGCATGTGGAGGTGCAGACTGCTAACAGTATGCTAGTGGGGTGACGCACCTATCCATTCTCTCGCCGCCGGCGCCTTACTGGCACCATCGGACATTCACTATTTCCGCGACTTTGGCTACAGGCATACGACGATTGCGCATTGCCCGGCCAATGCTCCAGCCAGACAGCTTCCGCGGGAGCCGTACTTGGAGATGACGACTGTAGATGAGAAGCTGAGGAGGGAAGAGGATGAGTATTGGGCGAAGTGGGACGCGGAGAAGGAGAATGGCGTTGGCTGCCGGTGTAGGTGTGACACGGACGTTCAGGAGGTAGAGAACAAGGAAGGAAGCTGTAAGTCCTCCAACGGATGATCTGGAATTAATCGCGGAAATACTGACTTGACTTAGGTATACCCGAATGGGTCGAAATCGCCGGAGGCTACGTGACGCCTGCGGGCCGGGATTGAGAAATGGGATTATTTGATAATGGCAGAAACATACACGAAAGTGCCGCAGGCAAGAAGGAAGAATCCTCCAGATGAAAATGGGTTCGTCGTGCTGTTCTTTCAGCGAGTTTTCTATGTGCTCTGAAGCGCATACAAATCATGCATCGGGACCGGCGCCATGTGCTTTGGGAGAATGGGGACATTTGGATTGTGTATACCAATCATCTTTTGCGAGATCATACAGCGCTTGTTCTCCAAGAAGAGTATCAGCTCCGAACCAGCATGTTCACTCCAGTTCATAGAGCTGCTGCTTGTAGCGGTCACATGATAATGACATATGGCAGAGCAACATTGATGGTCACGATGGTGCTTGTCCTTCCGCGCTTGGTGGCTCCTTTCTTTCTACCTTCTTTCGCAGATTGGAATTCTTGGCTTTGCCATATATCACGGGCCATGGCGAGAATTCAAGTTGGTCAGTTTTGACGTCCTCGGTTGCGAGGCTGTTGATGTGGTACCCGGATTTATGAGACCGTTATCGCCGAGCATGTAGCAACTTCACCTCATACCTCCGGAGTAAGTCAGCGCATGAGGCCGCACTGTACGCGCCACGATTCAAAGCGAATGTGAAGATGAAGGCGACGCCATTCTGCACGCACGAGGAGCTATCAGGCCGATTGTCGTTGGTGCAGCACATGAGGGATTAGTACAGAGCTTCATGGCGCGCGCGACGTCATGCAGAGACGGCAGCTCTTCTATGAACAGCCTATGAGCCCATTGGAAAGCTTAGTGGACAGGTACTTTATTTATTTCGCCCCCTCTGTTCTTTGCTCCTAGTCCTTATGTCGAGAGCGGTTCATAACGCAGCGTCTCTCAATTCCAATCTTTGCAGTAAAAGCAGATAACGAGACGGTGTGACACGCGAATAGCAAGGAATTTGACAGATACAGCAGAAGCGATATCTACAGACGAGATGTCTCAGCAGATCCCGAAGACGATGAAGGCGGCCTGCCTTGTGGCTCAGGGCAAGCCGCTGGAAATCAAGGAGGTTCCTGTCCCCGAGATTCAGGACGGAGAGATCCTGCTCAAGGTGCATGCTTGTGGTGTTTGCCACTCGGATCACCATGTGCATGCTGGAGATATGGGTCCGCCGTAAGCTTTTTAACCCGATCTCAGGGCTGTTGGCCAAAGAATATCGCTCTGACGGTCTAGCAGTCAGATCCAGCGTCTTGGGCACGAATACGTCGGCACCGTCGTCAAGGTTTCGCCGACGGAGAAGAAGTGGAAGATTGGTGACCGGGTTGGTGGAGCCTGGCACGGTGGTCATGATTTCAGTTGCACGGCGTGTGGTCGTGGCAAATTCCAGATGTGCTCGAACAAGGTGCGTCCACTCTGCCAAGCGTTCTCTCAGACAATTTTCTTGTGCCCTAGACACCCGCTGACCTCCTTCTCCTTGTTTTTAAGACCATCAACGGCGTTATGCGCGATGGAGGCTACGGCGAGTATGCCACCCTTCGCACGGAAGCCGCTGTGCGCATTCCTAAGGACGTCGATCCAGCAGAGGTCGCACCACTCCTCTGCGCCGGTGTTACTGTCTTCAACGGTATGAGAAACATGGGCATCACTCCAGGCGACGTCGTGGCTATTCAGGGTCTAGGGGGTCTAGGTCACTTGGCAATCCAGTACGCGCGGAAGATGGGTTTCCACACCGTGGCTCTCTCCCGCGGTACTCAGAAGAAGGACTTCGCGATGCAGCTCGGAGCCGACAGCTACATCGACACGGAAGCTTCGAACGTCGGAGAGGAGTTGCAAAAACTGGGCGGAGCGGCTTGTGTCGTAATCACTGCCCCGAACCCGGAAGTCATCGACCCTCTGCTCAATGGTCTCGCTCCGGAGGGCAAGCTGCTGGTGCATGTGGCGATCGGGCCTGTGCAGGTGAATACCGTGCCGTTGGTCTTGAACGCGCTGCAGGTGCGTGGTTGGCCGTCTGGTCACCCGCTGGATAGTGAGGAGGCGATCAAGTTTGCGCAGACTCATGGGGTGAAGTGCATGATTGAGAAGTTTCCGTTGGAGAAGGCGAATGAGGCTCTCGATCATATGTTGAGTGGGAAGGTGAGGTTTAGGGGTGTGCTTACGATGGAGTAGGGGGCAGGCGTTTGATCCGAGGAGGGAACAGGACTTTGTAAAGATTGGACAGATCATGGAAGACTTCGACATGTGACAGCCCCCCTCACTCTCGCCTTGTGGGTCCAGGCTGCGCACTTGCCTGCTTCGAAAACTTGACAAATGACTTCTGTCTGCTTTTATTTCGCTCACATTCGCGTTAGCACTCGATTAAGGCACGAAATCGGTAGCTGCAAAGACGATAACAAGGTATGTACCTACCAATGGTATCAAAAGCTCTGCTAACACAATCACAACGCAGACTGCATGCTAGAGTACCTCGCCAAATCCCGACCAGCCAAGTCTCACCATGGACCAGTCGCCATTCGGTCGCCTGCCACCAGAGCTTCGGAACCGGATCTATGGATTCGTCTTCGAATGTGATCGGATCCTCCTCTTCGGAAATCCGGACGTCACCAGCAACATCCAGCATCCGCTCACTCGGACATGCAAAGCGCTCCGCTAAGAGACCTTGTTGCTGGACTACAATCGCATCCACGTCCGGTCGGGCCGGTGGGACGATGCCTGTCCGGCCTTGTGGCTTACCGAGGCATGTTGCAACCTCAAGAGTATAGGATGGGCGTCACGGCCTTCATCAGCAAGCATGAATAGCCGACGTCGAGAAGAATATGTCGGCAGAAGGCTTCGAGATGCAAGCATTGAAGTCTGGCGCAGCAAATCCTGTACCGTGGTCCACTTGGACACATCGGGCATACATGGCTTTACTGCGCAACGGGTTGAAGTTCGTCACGGTGCGTTTCGTCCGTGGAGGAGAGGTGCCGGATGATCGACGCACGCGCGTGGTTTATCTGCTGCCTGGCGAGGAGCTTGTCGGGTGATGGTCCGTTCTGGAGGAGCAAACACGAGAAACAGGCTGAGTTGGCAGCATGAGCGGCAGCAGGCAAGAGCACTGGTCTGGCAGGGCTGAGCGATGAAGCGGTTTGACTAGGCACGAATCAAGCCGAGCCATAGATCATTGAAGAGAATTATGGCGAGTCGTATGCCTAGGCCTACCAGGCTGCAAGAGCTAGGCACTTTATAGAGGAGCAGGTCTGGGCGTCATAGTCAATGCTGAAGCAAACCTCGTTCTTTACTCAGACCTTTGGCTCGCCAGAATTCCTGAACATGCAAGTAATATACTCTTCTTCTGCCTCCAAGCCCTTCCCAAAAAAAAAAAAAAAAAAAAAAAAAACCGAAGGTGTGCGAGAAATTTTCAAAGTATTCGTGATCGACCACGTCGTCTTGGAGACCATGGCACAGCGTTCACGCTGATCTTACCCAAACACTAACCCTAGCTCACGCCTTCGGACCATTCATGATTCTCCTCAGACGTCGCTGATCAACCAATCTCCGATCCTTCAGTTGGGGTAGTTAGCCTCCGAATTGACTTGTAACTTACTGGAACAGGCGCCTCGCGCTCTGTATCTGGAGCGAAAGAGTGCGCTGACAAGTGACACGAGAGCTCCGTCTTCTCATCTACGGCTTTGTCTTCGACACGCCCCGCGAGCTCAAAGTCGGCAACGACAACGGGCAACATTTAACATCCTCTCACTCGCACCTGCCGTGCTGTTCGTGCCGGAGCACTTCCAATCGACTACGGGAGAACGTCAATTATGGATGTCTACGCCCCAGGAGCTGGCACGTGGCTTCGCAAGATCGGCGCCAGAGCATGTCGGAGCATCAGACAGATCTATTTCCATTTCCTCAGTCCGGAAAGGGGAGAGGACGAAAGAATTGAAGAAGCAAGGTTTTCACGTTGGCCTCCGTGACGGATGGACTTGATCCGCGCTCTCCCTGGAACTCGGCGACAGAGGCCGCGTGTCAGGCTCTGCTCGACGTAGGCCTGGTGGTGCAGACAGTCAAGTGGTTGGACGAAGAAGAGTATCAGCGCTTTTGCCTTGTCTATCTGCAACCCGGAGAGACACTGCGTGCGTGAGGGCATCTCTTTGATCTTCCGTCGCGCAGGATGTGCAGCGTTGATTCGGCATCCTTGAATCAGCTAGCAGAAGGCATTGAATGAGACAGCCGAAAATAGGCGTCAGGGTTGTTGGCAGAGGTGTGAGTCGCAAATGGGTGGGAATACGAAGCTGCAGTAGATTTTGAATAAGCACACGTCGATTGAAAATGAACGCATCATGCTTACACCGACATGAAGAACCCATTGCCTCCCACGTATTGGTCCCGGCACAGGCGCCTTCGCTCGATGTCAACAATGGAGTTCACCCGTGCAGACGCCTATGACACCCTGCGATATCTCTCCTCCCTCACATCCCCTCATTAGCCAATCGATGCACGACCGGCACCGAGCTCGGCGGCACACTCCCATACTCGCAAATCACCATACGAACATACTCCGCAGGCGTAACATCATACATCAGATTCAAAATCTGCAAATTTGGAATCTCCTTCCAATCATGCAGCGTCCTCACTTTGCCTTGCTCGTCCTCTTCATCATCCTTTTTTACATCCGTGGAATCATCCTCCAGTTTTGGCAAGAGCAGCTCTTCAGGAGGTGCCACCTCATTGAGCACGATGCTGTCCAGTGCGACTTTACCGCTGAATTTGACAGATTCGCAGCACACGATGACGGGGATGTCGGCTTTGTGCGCTTGCATGGCGATACTCGCTGTGCCCACCCGAGACATTAGACGCCCATTGGAGAGCATGGAGTGTGCGCCTAGCAGGACGATAGTAGCTTGTTTGACTGCGTGTGAGATGCCGGAATATGGCAGGTATTCGACCTCGAGGCCAGCATTCATGAAACTCGTGGCAAGGTTCTTGCCCTCGAATAACGGCCTCGAGTCGACCACAATGACTCTGAATCTGACACCGTTTGCTTGAGCTTGTAGGATAGTCTTCTCGACTATCGAGCTTTTGGCGTAGACCAAAACGACTGATCCATTCTTGATGAGCTGACTTGCGCTTGCCGCAATAACTTGATCCGTGACAGAAATGCGCTCGCGAATGAATCGGTCAATCTCGTCGCATAGATAGTCTTTGGCTTCCTGCTCTTCGGTATCTGGGTCGACTTCCACGATCAATTTCTTCAAATATCTGATCGCATTGCCCATACTTTCCGAAATCGGTCGACAAGACTTGAGGAAGTCGATCTGCGGGCCAAGGTAGTGGTTTGGGAGATGTCGCGCGAGTGATGTGCCAGCTGGTGTCTCGTAGGCCTGTATCGCCTCCTTGAAGGCAAGAAGCATAGCTACACATCGCGCGCTGCTGCCGCATATCTCGTAGCTGCTGATTTGGAGACCCAGCTGCTGAATAGCTGGATGAACATCCTTGTGTGCGCCCTCAAGGGTAGTGCGACGTGGCTGTGCGTATAAGTGGCTGAACAGCTCGACCTGCTTGTTCTCCTTCCTCGGGCCCACCTCCTTCGCGGGACCGCTCTGCGAAGGTCTCCGTCTGATCGGTATGGGCCTCTGCTCTGCTTTGCTCTCTGGTGCAGCCTGCTTGCCCTTCTGCTGTTGCTGTCCGCCCTTCGGCTTCTGCTCTGGCAAGCCACCCTGCTTCGCGCCCTTCTGCTGCTCGTCAATGCCGTTAGGCCCTGATGGTGGTCCTCCGCTGGCTCCGCCTTGCTGCTCCTTCTGTGCCGCTCTCCTCGCCTGCTTTTCCGCTTTGGCTCGCTTCTTCAACTCGGCGGGTGACAATTTCTCTTCGCCGGCTGCCGCGGGTTGTTCTGTGGGCTTGGCTTGGTCCGACATGCTGACGGAGATTTGTGGAATGTGTACTAGATTCGACAGGATGTTGCTCAAGTCGGTATCGAGCCTGCAGTGGATCGCGGCAAGCTTACGATCGAGCGATTACTCGATCCGAGGAAATCTGTCCACGCACGCTGTGCTTTGCGTATCTCTGGAAGCGGATCCATTCTTCTAGTCGCGAAAGGAGGCCATCTTGCTATTCGTGCGACGCTGGTAGTGGTAGCCGTTGTATGGAGCTCTGTGAGAGAATGGAAGCGACGGGCTGGCTTTTCGTTCATACACCTGAGGTCAAAGGACGTCCCGGAAATGGCAGTATGATGAATAATATTAGATCATTCGGCTGTTAGTGTCATGTTCGCGTCGTGGGTGGTCTCGAGTTCGTGTCCCTGCCCCACTTTAACTTTTTCACAAGCTTGACTCATTTCTAGCTCTGCCAGAGCACAATGCATGTATGACAGTAACAGACGACTTTGTTCACACCATATGACCTAGTGTACACTATGTAGATATTGTAATGCTATACGATACATGCCGCTTGAACGCTCGACGATGCGACCGGCGCCTATCCGCTAGTATGTATAATCAGTAGAAAGCGGACCAGCCAGCGAACAACAGCGCCAGGTTCTTGTCGTCCGTCGCAACTTGGATCAGCTCGTTCACCGTCGCCGCGGTGCTCAAAGTCTTACTCAACTTCTTCTCCACGATACTCAATGCCCGGTCCGCCTCGCCTGCTTCCTGCTGACTCCTCTTACCACTTCCCACCTCACCCATTCCCGTCTCCTGGGCATCTTGGATCCTCTTAGCCCGTAATGGTGATAGTGTCCAGCTATGCAATGGGTCGTAGCGGAGCACGTTGAGCAAAGTCATGATACTGTCCTTGTCCTCACGAAGTGCGTCCATCGTAAATTCGCAACAGCGGCGGAAGATACCTTCAACTTTTGTGGCGCCCATGCCGTCGACGATGTCTCTCGAAAGACGGAACGGTACGGTCTCGGGAATGGGCAGGACTCTGCCGGCTTCGAAGGCGACACCCAGATCGATGTGGACAACCTCGCCGCTCTTCTCGTCTAGCAAAATGTTCTGGCAGTGGCGATCGCCCAGGCCTAGCACATGTCCAAGAATGGAAATAGCTGCTGTGGTCCTGGTGTACGCCGTCCTCTTCTCGAACCACTCATCTGGGTCTTTGTAATGCTCGAAGAAGAAGTACCGCATTACAGGTGGCATCTGGTCGCAGATCTTCTTGAACTCCTTGATCCTAGTGTCCGTATCCAATTTGTCGATATCGCGGATTTTCTTGTGTGCATCGAGGTGCTTGACCGATTTTGGGTAGTAATTCCCATGTGCTGGCTTCAAGTAGTCGCCGATCGGAATGGAATTTGGCACGAACTCCAGGATTCCAGTCTTATTCGTGAGAGGAATGACTTTGTAGGTTCTCACATGCAGGTCGCGTTGCCTAGTGGTCTTGTGCTTACGCAGCATGTGACTGACCTCTTCGAACACTTGCTCCATGATAGCATCTTGCCGCAGGTCGTCACCGCTCTTCATGAGCTGCTTGTAGCGCTGACCGTCCGTTGCCGAGGCTGTCATGGCCTTTGGCTTGCTGATGCCACCCATGATCGAGAACACGTCTTCCCATTTTTCAAGGACCGGCACATTGGTGTAATCACCATCAGGGCGAAGCGGTACGTTGACTGTTGCTGGCGGCACCTTCAGCTCCTCCACCTTGCCCAGACGCTTTTTGATGGAGGGATGATGCGAGATCCTCGATTTGGTATCGGATCGCTGATCAATATCTTCTTGCGCAACGCCCACATAGTAATTATTGGCCTGAAACCACTTGTTCAGTACTTCTTTCGACCTGCCCGAAGCTTGAACGGTCTGCCTAATGTTGCTTGCAGCCTGATAGCGTAAGCGAGCAGCTTCGTCAGCACTGCTAGGCTGCCTCGTGGTAGCGAACAATTGGTGCAGGCTCTGATATGGATGTTCCGAGCAGATTCGTTGGACGATAGCTTTGAGTGAAGATTGAAAAACCGACTTCTCATCTTCCAACCGAGACATGAGTTGATTGTTCAGGACGGCAAATTTCCAGCTTGGGACGTTGGGCAAGTGCTTGCTGACGACTGCATTGGCGCCCAGCGACGCGGCATTATCGAGCCACAAGGCGAAGAAGCGCAACACGGTGATATCGTGCTCGTTCGATGCATGAAGGGCGAGCAGATAATTCTGCAAGCTCTGCACCGTAAAGCTGTCGCGTGATTCTTTCAATCTCTGATATTCCGCATTGTCGATCTCGAAGTATGACTGCATCTTCCTGAGAACGTTTGCAGCATCGTGTCGCTCCTTGCTGGACTTCTTCGCATCACGAGTCATGGCGTCCAGCTCTTGAACGTCCCGTAATCTTCTCTCGCGCAGCTTGAAAGCACGATTGAAATCCTCTACACTGCTGGGATTCTGCAATTGCTGATCACAGAAGGCAGCAAACTCGTAGAAGACCTTTCCCGCCTCGTTACCCTGGGTCTTGCCACGCAGGTGCGTAATAGCTGGTTTGAGGCAGTCGTCCAGAATGTCCTCTGGCTTGCCGAGGCGGGCTTCTGCAAGCTGGTGGCCAAGCTGAGCAAGTAGCCCAGAGCGTCCCACCTGAATGTCCTGCTTGCTGTGATCCACTCCGCTTCTGACAACTTCTTGGAGCATCTTCACTGAAGTCGCCATCTCGCCACTCTCCCAGAGCGTGGTCGCGGTCTCGGATGTAGTCGCCAGATCCACTCTCAAGCCAGCTTCCGCCTGGCTTGTTAAATGCCCAAGCTGAGTGACTGCGGAGAGGGATTCTTGCATAGCCCCATGTCGCCTCGCGAAATGTGCTACTGCTAGGAGAGACTTCGCCTCCAGCGACCTGGCCGTTTTGGCGCCCAAATGCATGTCGCGCAGCAGACTTGTGTTCTGAGCAAGGACACTGAACAGAGTGGACCGAGCCGAGACAATACTCTGAGTATCCTCATAGCGCGCCGTTTCCATCCAGGCCACCCTATTTTGCATGTTCTCCCATAGTGAACAATACGCCTCCTCGGAGGTGCTGTCAACAACATCATTGAGCTCGGTGAGCACGGCCAGTGCCGCACACCAGTCGAGCGTCGGCAGGCTCCCGGCATTGCCACCGCTGACAAGACGAATTAGCAGAGATCTTAGTCGATCTGCTGCAGGCTGACGTTCGCTGGCGCGGCTGAGTTCCCGTAGCGCAGCGAATGTGCTTGCCGACGACCCATCAACGGCTTCAGGAGGAGCGATGTCCCACTGTTGCAATTTCCTCGCGGCTTCGAGCATGTCTTCACCTGTCTGTGCTGAGCCATTCATTGGTCCAGACAGTAAGGCATATTCGAAGCTGTGCATGTTCAAGACAGACAAGGAGCGCATCAGCCCAGACGAGTCCGTGAGACTAGGCCGATGTGCCGTTCTCATCTGCGTGTCCAATTGCGCAGACCTGAACATCAAAGACTTGAATCCGTCACCTTCATAGTCAAGCCGTTCCAGCACAGCGCTCAGCGAGGGCGGCTGCGGAACGCCGTAGTAGGAGTCAGGTTCTTCGACCTGCTTGAAGATAGATAGCAGCAGACTCTCTGGAATCTGCACAGATGCCAGCGGCACCATGGAAGCCCGTCCAGATGCTCTGCGATTGGATTGAGTGATCGGTACAGGCGGTATCGACTCCGCGAGCAGCAAAGCCGCAGTCGGCAGTCCACAACGGGCTGCAGCTTCTGCAGATGCCATTGCGTCAATCTCGAGCCATTCCAGGCGGTCGACGATGGTTCTTTCACCCGGGCGCTTTTGAGCCCTGACGTACAGCAGCCATCTGATTAGCAGCCTCTGGCGAGACAGCAGTGATTCATCTTTTGACGTGAAATGTGCCATCATCGCGCTGCTTAGCCTGGACTGGACAATAGGCTCATCGTCTGCCTCACGCCATAGCACGATATGCATGATCCACGGGAGAAGCTGGATTGCCAGGCCATCAACGCTTTGCAATATGCTCGGAAGAGCCAGCAACAATGGTATGGGATAGGTCCACTGACACAGTGCAACCGCCACCTCAATGGCCCATTCCTTGTCGGAGAGGCCCGGCTTCACTTCGAGGGCCGACGTCAGCTTCCGATGATCTGGGTCTGGTCCTGCATGCTTGACAGCCAAGGATGGTGAATAGCCAAAAGACCCCTCGTCGGCCACGTCAATAATTACTGGCGGCAAGAGATTCTTAAACTCGAGCGCCGCATCAGCGCTGCCGGTCGAGGCGCAAATTGACATGACCTCTCGGAGCGTCCAATCTGCCAAGCCCGCATTTGAGCGGCTGCTGGAAAGTACTAGATTGACAAGACTATTCGTGATGCGTCGCTGCGAGGATTTGAGAGCATCTCCATCAGTTTCTGCCGTCGGATCGTGCTGATTGTTGTTTAGTTGATGTGGGCGTGAGCCGGTCGCAGCGTATGCTCTTCCTACAACCCTAGCGGCCCATGATATAAAGGCTTCGCTTGAGTGCGATTGTTGCATCAGCCGCCATAGGCTCTCGCTGTAATGTGCAGCTATATCATCACGACTCAAGCAGTCTTCATACAGGCTGGATGGCGCTTCAAATCGACTGGCTAGAAGCTTCAGAGCTTCGTCAGCATGCTGCTCGTAGAGCATCCTCTCACCAACAAATTGATCCAAGAGCAGCAGCAGGAGGCCGCTTTCCTGACTTCCTTTCCGCGCGTTCCATGGCAGACGCACTCCGCCCAAGTATCCCGCCAATCTCCGTTGAGAGCCCCGGTCATTAGGGCAACACCGGTCGAGATATTGAACGAGCCAGGTCTGAAAGGCTGTCATCTTTTGCACGGTGACCCTATGCTGGCTCTCTTGCGTTGTGACCTCCTGCACGGTGTCACAATGCTCATGCATCTGTAAGACCATGAGGCAGATTTCTCCGCTGACAAATGCCAATCCTTCGATCTTGAAATACTGCTGAGAAGCATTCAATAGGTACTGTAGGACACCCAGGGCATCGTCGGCGCACTCGCTGTCGCGTACTAATGGCCTCAGGGCATGCACCAACATCTCCGCCGCAAAGCCGTGCAGCGCGAAATCCCCGGCCATACAGATCAGCGTTCTCAGCTTCCGCAGGATCAGGCATGTATGAAGTGGACCAAGGGCATCGTTAACGGCATCCAACAGCACACGTGCGGTCAAAGCGAAGCTTGACGCAGTCCAGAGTTGGAATTGGTCACGACCCACCCGCCGGCATAGACGTGCAAGTTGGTCCGGAATGAGCGTACTTTTGAACGAGGGCTCTTGAGTCCTTGCCACCGCACGAGAAGAATGACTGATGCGCTTGACCTCTTTGACCGCCGCACAGGCGGAGGAGTATTCTGCTTGTCTACCAAGCCACTTCTCTTCATCGTTACCAGCCATTGATAGAAACAATTGACCGACAATGGTAGGAAAGTGTGCCGCAGCCAGCGCGCTTAGTTGATGTTTGCCGCCGACCAACTCACGCAGGCGCGACTCGTGTGTGGCAGGCTGCTGGTCTTTGGATTTGCCAATGCTAGCAAGCCTGACATCTTCACTCATCGTGTAGGCCAGACACTTCGCAAACGCACCTTTGGCCAGATCCTCATTTGTTAAGCTGAGCGTCGTGGAAAGCATGTGCATAGCGTCTTGTTTGCCACGCAGAATCACCTGAGCCGTCACCTCTGCTTGGTTGCGCTCCAGCAGTTCATTGAGGGACTTATACCCAAAGGCCGCGAATGGAAGATCATTGACGGTGTGTTGCTCAAGCCATGTGAAGATCAGCTGCGGAGCAAAGAGTTCGAAGAGTCTTCGCCCGCTGTCGAATTGTAGATCGGCTGAGAGGTCCTTCACGCATTGCGCCGCATACGGTTCTGACCTCTTCACCCTTCCTGCAGACTCGAATATATAGTACACGCACTGCGGTCTGACAGTGTGCCACGCACACGCGATCCGACCAAGGAACATCAGCCGCATGGCAAGCCCTTCAACCCAGCCTTCGTCGTCAGGCAAATTGCGTTGCAGATCATCAAACAGCTCTTCGTGCAACTCAAGCACATACTGGCCGAAAATTTCGGGAATCTGCGTCGATAGAGAGTATAGAGTGGCTACTGTCCCATCGTTCAACAGCTTGAAAAGAGTGCTTCGCGCTGAGCCAAATGGGGTGTTTCCTCCATACTCAGTATTGACCTGGCAGATTTTCAAGAGCATGCTGGCAAGGCGACGCTGGATGTCAGGCGCAAGTGCACCTTTCTTCAAAGACCGCATGAAGAAATCGTAGTAGTCCAGGCCGAGGTCGTGTAGTCCTTCATCGTCCACGCTGGTCCACAGCTGTGTCAATGACCCTGCGATATCCAAGACGGCGCCCAAGGCGACCTCGGATCTCTCGTAGGCATAAGAGTTGAGGATACCATCCTCAGCCGCAATATGATCCATCAATTTGTACGCGTCGGACGCGTTCAAGCAGATTTTGAGCATTGACAGCTTTGCCAGCACTGGGTAGCACAAGATCAAATCCTCAGCAGGAAGGGCCAAAACATGGTCAATGACGTGCTCAGAACACATGTTATCATTGGAACCATCCGCAGAATGCTGTTGGTCGGGCAGCCTGATCGCAGTGGCATAGACATCTATCGTTGCCTGCAGTGCTGCAGCACCAAACAGAGTAGACCGGGGGTTTGTCAGCCCATTCGCCGGCATCCCAACCTTGGTCATCCGACTGTCTTGCGAGTCGAAGTTGTCGGACAAGTCCATTAGGTCGTCATCTTCATCATGCTCGCTGAGGTCCGCCATACGCCTTCGAGCAGAAAGGACTTTGCTGATGTGTTGGCAGATGACCCGCTCGCAGCTGCTGGCCGCATACTGCTCCGAACCATCGATATGAAGACCGCCAAGCATCTGTGATGAGCAGAGCAGGAGTATCTCTATTTTATCTCGTTCGCATATTTGGCGTGTTGCGTAGTCGCGAATGCACTCCAGCAGCTTGTCTAACAGTCCTTGAACATGCGTTTGACGTCTGCCGTCTTTGAAATTGTGGCGATGTGCGACAGCAGCTGAAATGCAAACCGTTGTACAGAGAGATCCGAACATGTCTTTACTCATAGCATACATATGTGAAACTTCTTGGAATTGCCGATGCCAGTTTGAGATCATTGCGTGAAGCTCAGATGTGAAATGATTAAGTATCAAGCTTTCGCAGGCCATCCGCGGTGTAAGAGAGCTCGGCGCCGTGCTAGATGTCGTCCTGTACAACTCTTGCCTCAATTGATCAGCTTCAATAGGAAGCAAAAGAAGGTACTTGCTCAACTCTTCTTGTTGCTTGCACGTCACCCAGGCCTGACCAATAGCGCCCCACAGGGGTAAGGGACGAGAAGGCATTGCCTGAGGAGAGTGATTGGCGCAAGTATCCAGCAAGAACACAACATCTTTCACGCTGTACAGGTGATAGGCAGCAGCGAAAGTCCTGTCGTCGACTTTGCTCGGTACAAACATCCGCCCGAACCAGCCCAAGACTGCTTCCGATAGCGAGTTTGCTCCATGGGGGTTGAGCTGCTGCGCATTCCTCAGGGAGATGCGCAGAAGGTTGAGGGTACTGTCAGCAAGCACGGCGGGACCGCTCATCTCGGATGAACCAGTGGCTGGTTGTGAGAGCTCGGAGACTGTAGCTTGGGGCACGAGACGGAGCACTGCTAGCAATGCGAGCAGGTGACTCGCAGCGCGGCATGTTGATGGATTAGATGTAGCGCGTTTTGCTAATGACCATGCAGTCAACCAGCGATCTGCGAGAGAAGCATGAGTGCCTGTCAGCTGAGATGCGCAGCCCGTAAGTCCGATGAATGCCCATGAGTTGACCGCAAAGTTGTCCTCACTGCAGCTCGCAAGTAGCCGGTCCGTGAGCAGAGCGAGTTTCTTGGAAGTCAGGCGCTGCTCCTGAGTAAGAAATGCAGCGGTTTGGATTGCGCATATCCTCTCGCCGGGCGAGCTTGTCGCAATTGCGCCAATGAGATCATCTAACCCGTTGGCAGTCCGTCTCCGCTTACGTGGTCGTTGTTCATTAACGCCTCCGTCATCATCGTCCCCATCAGTCTCGGAGGCATTACTGTCATGAGCTTCAGTCATTGACAGCTTCAGCATGAAGGCCAGCATGGATAGAGTGGTCCAGGTCCTCTCTACTCGAAGCTCCGCACTTGCCTCAGCGCCAGATGCGAGGCACTGCAAGCTGAAAACTGAGCATTGTATAGCAGAATCCGGGGTGCCGTCTTGAGTAGGTGTCGAGAGCCTGAGATCATCAAGGCGGAGCAGATCTTTCTCTGGTTTTCTGCTGTAATCTGCACGCATGACATCGTAAAGGTTGCTCAATTCCGATGAAAGCGCCAGCCCATCATCTTGCTGCGTCAGACGTTTCATGTATGGGCGAAGATAGAGCAGGGTGACAAGCATATGATCTTTCAGAGACTTCTCAGTCCATAGATTTCTGATCAGCCTGAGAAGTTGACCGGTAGCTTGCTGCGTGAGGTTAATGCTCTCGATCCTGGTACGTATGAGGATATTGTTGATGGCCTCGAAAGCATGCTGCTGAGCACGACCACCGAATTTCAAGTAGTCGATGATAGCCCACAACAGTTTCTTCGCGTTGGTGCCGAGAGTGACTGGCGCGTTTGGCGCTGCACAGAGAGCTGCTGCAGTGGCCACTACCTCGTCTAGGACGGATTTCCAGATTGACTTTTCGCCTTGCGACTGAGCAGACTCTTGATAGTGGGACCGTGATGATCGGTGGCTCATACCAGTAGAAGTACCAGCTGTGGAGCGTAGACTCGTGTCACCGTTAGCATCATTACTATGGAACTCATCCTGATATTCTTGAATAAGCTGTGCGCAGGCACGCGCGATCCGCTCCCACTCGGGTCGAGCGAGATGTTCCACATGTGCCTGATGGCTCAGAATGGCTCTGAGACACCTCGCAAAATCCACGGCAATCGGATAGCACAATTTACCATTCGCAATGCGCATCGTATCCAGGACATGGTCAACAACAGCTCGGACAGTCTTAAGCTTCAGACATTTTGTGCCACTTTCGACGGTCAATCGCAGCGCGCTGGAGGCGTTAGAAAGCCGTGTCTCTGAAGCAGAGCGCGCGGCAGACTTCGACGCAGCGGCCCATGTTTTCTGCTCCGCAACGATATTGTCGAAGAGAACGTCCAGGAGCTTGGCATAAGAGGCATTTTCAAGGACGGTGATCTTGCCTTGCTGATGCCTGAAAATGTTCCTCAGGTACTCCAGACCCTTGGCACGGTCACCAAGCCTGCTCGATTCGATTTTGATCAAGGCGTCCTTGAGCGTCACCTCGGCAGCCATCGTGAGGAAATTGACGAGTGGAAGGAGCGAGACGTGATCTTGTTGAGTCGAGATTGACACATTGTAGGTTCTGCGGAGGCGTCAGTATTTTGTCCAACGGCGAACAAAGCTCTGCTTGCAGCGGACTGCCGTGGTCTTCAGTTGCATCGACGAAGATCTTTTATGGTGTGAAATATTATAATAATGCAAGCACACGACAATGAAGCGGACGAAGCCGACGCGAAAGATGAACGACGTTTAGAGTTTCGGCATGGCCCGCTTACCAAAATCCAACCGACCTGGTAAACGCGTCTCTTGAAGCTCTACCTACAATGGGAAGTACAAACACCTTCCATATCTTGCTGTAGGCCACATGGCTCGATCATTAGTGTCAAAAATTTGACGCTCGCAATAACACTCAATGCAGCGAGATCTATATTTCGAACGAAGATGGAATTGGACGACCCTTTGCAAAGACTTCTTGCGCTGAAGCGCGACCTAAGCGCATTCGCTGAGCAAAGACTTCCGAACGTCGCCAGGCTGTCAGCAGAGTTGGACGCGAGCATCGAGGATCTGAAGAAGTTGTTGGAGAGGAGGAAGAAGAATGAAGCCAGCAGGAAAGAGCTGGTCCCCACCACAACGCCAAGGCCGGAGACCGTCAAGATCCAGGATGTGGAATATCGCATCAACGATGATTTCAGGCAGGCGGCGATGCAAGTCGCAGATACACTTGACTTGGATGAGTTAGAGGCTGCCAAGCTGTGTGTTGACGCCTCAGTGACTGAAGGCGTAGAAGTAGACGGCTCGTTGTGGTATAGAGCAGTACTGCGGTACCTTCAATATCATCTGGCCGTTCTAGAGTGCCTGAGAATGGTTTTGCAGCAGCTCGTAGATCCGGCAGATCCTGAGGACGACAATAGAAGTTTCTGGGCCGAGAGAATGGAAGCCATCGTAAGGGCGGCAGATGGTCAGGCAAACGACAAGACCGCCATCTGGAGAAAGTGCATCTCAGGCCTGGGTGACCTAGAGACAGCACTGAAAAAGGTGTCTGATGATCAAGACACAATGGCTATGACAGGCGTCGCGGTTTCTGAACAACAGGCTGAGTTCTTGGACGCTCGGCGCCTTCTGATCACGCAGCAGCATGAGTCGCTGGTAACCATAATGGCTTTACTTGTGCAGGGTCAGGGATATGTCAACGAAGTTGGCTTTCGAGAGTTTTTCAGCAAGGCTGCAGGCTTGGAAGCTGCTCTCGATATTACCTACCATTACGTACCAGTCATCGTTGGTCTGTCGGCACGGTTTGGCTCAGACGAGCACGCCCAGCCTGCGACATCTCACGAATTACGTAAGCTTTTTGCCGCTGGTCCTGGGCAGCAGCAATGGAAACAGCCCGGCCTGAAAGCCGCAGCCATTGCCTGCTGGCTGGCAGAGTATTCTGCCCGCTTTTCAGACCCATTAGCCGATCCTGCACTGCGAGTTGCAGACCGCCAGAAAGCGGAGGAGGATCGCGCTCACTTGTTCCTCCAGTCTGTCAAAGATAGAGCATTCCACTTCTTATTAAGTGCGTGCAAGTTCTTCAGACCAGAAGTTTGGCATGATCCTACAAAGCGGGGACTCGTTGACTTCTTGCTTGCCGACACTCCATCAGTGCCGGTGAATGCGCCAGCGCCTTCCAGCGAATTCGCCAATCTGACAGCTGGCGAGCTTCAGAACTTCACGGAACAGGTCGTGAGTAATTTGCCAGATGTCTTGCGCCGCCTGAAACAAGACGAAGAAGACCAGAGACGTTTAAGGTTCTCATTGAGTTCCACTGAACCCGTTCGCGAAGAGATGGACCTTGAACGCTTTCTGGTCATCATGGCATACGCGTATCAAGGCGATTCCGACGCCTGCCATGATTTCTGGACGGACAGAGAGAGCAACTTGCATGGTTTCCTACGTTGGACATCTTCCCGCTTGCCCACGCCGCGTGTCGCTGCCTTCTGCGAGCTCCTTCGGTCTATCGCTGGAGACGTGAAATCTGCCGATCAAGCCCATCGTTTCCTGCTGGAAGACACGACCATGGTATCTGGCAAGCTGCGCAAAACGTTCAGCGTAAGCTGGGCCCAGATATTTCACGAGCTTGACACATTCGCTACGTCGATTCGGGAGAAGCCAGCAGTGCCCCAGACCACCGGTCAAGACGGCTCAAATCTAGGCGACGACTACATCGAGGGCCCCGAGACGAGTATAATGCTGGAAGCCTATTTACGTCTCGCTGCACATATCGTCCGTACAAGTCCGGACGCTCGCAACTGGTTGCTACGAGAGCAACAGTTCCACCTCGGTGAAGTCATGGTTCAGCTAGCGTCGAGTGGTATTCAAGGGCGCATTCAAGCTTCTTGCTTCAACATGCTTTCTGCGATGTTGGTGGACAAGGTTCAAGAGGTCAACGACGGCATGTGGGTGATGTTGGACAATTGGCTATCAGGTGGCAATCCCGCTGGCATGGCGACCGGCAAGCCACTCCCAGTTGGACGGGCACATACATCTGAGCGCAATTACCTCGCTCGGTTCAATGACAACCCCGAGACGGCAAGTGCGTTGGTAGCCTTGTTATGTGCTCTGGTCAAACCATCACAGCTTGAGGGCGACGAGATTCTTGATTCTCTGCCTTTTCCAGAGGCGCTGGGAGCACCAGCACGTCATGCCGGCATTGACAAATATATTGATTTCGCTATTGGCGATGTCTTTGCACGATCTCAATATCATACGAACAGCGGGTCCAGCACGACTGAGGTAACTGTGCTTCGCTATCAATGTCTGGAACTCATCTACATTTGCCTTTCCACATTCAACGAAGATCTTGTGCTGCTAGCCAATACTACCGATGTCCCGGTCGACACCACGATCAGGGCGTCGTCCCTGGCTACGTACGCCCGTCTGCATCCTTTTGCACGCGTTATGGAATGGTTGTTCAACTCCAATGTGGTCTCAACGCTTTTCATAGCTGCCTTCCAAAACATCGAGGATCTTCAGGAGGCACAATTTGATTCGCCGCTCGTGCAATCAGTGCTCAGATGTGTACAAGTTTTGAACCTGGCTATGAAGCTCCAGGCTACCTACTTCGACATTGTGCGGCCGATTGTTAAGACCCAGTCAGCAGCCAGGACAAGTACAGTAGCCAGCGCTGCGCTCGCTTCTTTTGATGAGGTCATATTAGGTGAACTACCAGCGTTGGCCGTTGTCATCGGTTTCGTTTGCAGCAAATATCCGCCGATCAGTCTGGAGGTCCTTGAGCTGATTCACAAGCTTTCTTCGTCCCGAAGATTGGTTGACGGCACCGCGCTCGGAGGAAGTCGTTTGATCGGCAACAGGCTGATAGGCGTTCTTGCGAGTTCTAGCGACACAATCGCAGCAGAGCTGATACCCGACTTTCAAATCTTCGAATTCGATATAGAGAACGGAGAGGAGCCTGACAAGCTCGTTAAAGCCCGCGCTGTGCTCAAGATGCTCAACAGCAGCCTAAGCGCCTCAGAGTTCGGGCCAACTGTTGCCCACTGTCTGCTTGGCTTCCAGTGCGATGAACGAAGTGTCAGCGTTGCGCCAGATAGCGCTTTCGGGTTCGGGCACTCGCTCTTCCATGTAATAGTGGCATGCGCTGTTCAAGGTCCGCTTGCCGTCGGTCAAAGCAATGTCTCTTGGCTCCTCAACGTGAAACGCGGCTGTTGGGAGGTAATTTTGAAGCTTGCCCTGTCACCTTTGACAGCAGCGATTGTGAAGCAGCAGCTTCGAGACATGGAGCCGCTTGGGCCAGCGTCAAAGAATCAGATACCTGTGACCCAGGAGCTTCTCTGGGACGGTGTTGCTGCAAATATGCCCGACGCTTTGATTCAGAGCTCGGCCGAGGCGATTCGAAGCTTCATTCGAGTGCGCGAGCTGTTCTTCCAGTACTCTGCGTTGGAGGTGCGAACGGCAAGCGAGACTGGTGCCTATTCGGTTCAGGAAAAAGCGTC
The DNA here is from genome assembly GCA_010093825.1 of Teratosphaeria nubilosa. NCBI lineage: Eukaryota > Fungi > Ascomycota > Dothideomycetes > Mycosphaerellales > Teratosphaeriaceae > Teratosphaeria > Teratosphaeria nubilosa. The sequence continues at coordinate 170,753 of ML995853.1, forward strand.
TCAGATCTTGCGCGGTATCATTCGATTTTCAGAAGGTGGTGAGGAACCGACCATGTCTATCTTCGAGCTCTTCGACTTCCTCGATCTCGATGTTGCAGAGTCACTCGTCGTCGAACAGCAGAAATACCTTCGGGATCTCGACCTGTCGATATGTGTGCGTGACGATCCCGACATCGTCACTGCATTCGACACGGACGTTGCTGTGCAGCTCTTTGTTTTGCGTGGAAGGCAGCTAAGAAACCAGGGCGTTCCCATCGATGAGCAGCAATTAAAAGACGAAATCAGAGCCACCATCGCGTCTCTCAGTAGTCAGAATAGTTGGCGAGCCATCCAAACAGCTCGCATCGCAGCCCTCGAGTCCTGGACCGATCTCATGTCTGTGATGCTGGCAAATGGTGGCCTAGATCATACCGAGCTCGCCGTGTTCGCCTTGCAAGGCTTGCAGATCATCCTCCCGAAACTTGAGATGTGCCTGGCCAACAATATGGCCGCTGCGGCACTCCTTGCCAAGCTCATGCTTGCTCTTGTGCCCGCCGCCATCCTATCGTTGAAGCAGCCGTCGCAGCAAACAACGAGCACGGCCAATGAGAGACTCCTCACTGCTTTCCGAGTTTGTCTGAAGGCCATCACGGACAGTCAAAGTGACTTAGCGCTCAGAGACATTTGCTACCGGATCTGCTATGCAAATGTGAACTCGCTACCGCTGAAGTCACTTGGCACGAAGCCTTCCCCCTCCCAGCACGCAAAGCAGCTACTCCAGCTGGTCAATCTGGCGGGCGAACGGCTGCTTAGAGTTCTCACGGAAGACGCATTCTCAGGACGTGGCTCTACCAGAGTATCGGCGCTACTCTTCCTCGATTCGTTGATCGGCGTCTACCAGGCCGCTCGCAACAATGTCTCTATGCTGAAGGCGCTGTCGAAGCTCAACTTCGTCCCAGTGCTAATTGACCTAAGTGTCGGTAGCGTCGCATCTTCCTTTACTGGCGACGAAGACGAACTGTTGACCACGCTTGCGTATTTTCACACTGCTCTGGCTCTGCTCCTTCGCATCTGCAAAACAGCTGATGGCACGCAGCTTGTTCTAGCTTCCGGCCTCTTCGACGCGATCAGAGACAGCAGGCTTTGCAGCACAGACCCAGATATCGGCTTGGACATTGACAATCCAGTCGCGCTGAAGCAATTTTACAACCTGCTGTCAGCCGTCCTGAGAGTGATCGTCGCCGTAGTGGTGTCACGAGGACCCAGCAATGCGATGGTACTCCAGCAGGCGAAGACATTCTTGTCAGAGAACAGATTCAGCATGCAGGCTGTTTTCAAGAGGACGAGTGCGCTGCAGAAGACCTCTGGACCGCCAGAGATTGAAGCTGTCGAGGTGGCGGAAGAGTTTAGTAAGCTGATGCTTGTGACTGGGTTCCTCGAGGTAAGCGCATCGCGCGTGCTCAGAAATCGCGACCGATGCTAACCTTCGCTAGGATGAGGAGAGCGGACTACAGCGCAATGCTGCAGTGAATGGCTTCACTTAGGATGGTGCTTCGGATTGAATGTGCTTGTGGGTCTGTCAAAGGAGATTTGAAGCATAGCCGACCATGGCAATGGCGGCAAGTCCCGCGAGTACCATCTCGTGTATGTATGTAGGGAGTTGCAAAATCAGTGGAGGAAGAATCTTCACTCTACTGAGCAACACCAATTTGACACAGCTTTCACTTGCCTGAATTCTGCTGCCGAAATTGAGAGACTGCAAATGTGAGGTAATTGCATCTTACCGTTACGCTCGTTGGAAAGAATTTTCTTGTTTCAATGCTTGCCTCTTCGTCTCCATCTGTGGCGTCTACACTGGCTCAGACACTACCTTGAGAATATTTAAGGCAGGACAACACGCTCTTGCGCATTCTGCTCGCGGCTCAAGCAGCTTCAAGGCAGCTTTCGTCTTCATTTGGCAATCACATGGACGGTAAAACTTCGGGCACGATGGATTATACAGTCTGTCTGCATCAAGGCGCAACCTGGACAGGGATATGGGAACTGTGCGACGCGATACAAAGTCATGTCAGCAGAAACGACAATCCTTTCGCCCAGCGTGCGCCGAGCTGCTTCAAATTGCGTTTTGACGAGAAAACCTTGCATTTGCATCTCAGCTGCGCCATTAGGCCACCAGCTGGGCTCGAGCAGCTCATTGGGAAATGCCCGCTTGTCAAGAGCGTGCGCATCGACGGCCTAAAAGACGGGCCTTTTGCCATGGTACGGGATGGGAAGGGGCAGTGGCAAAAGCAAAGCAATTTACCATCACAAGCCTTCAATACCCCTAACCCAGAGTCCCGTTTTGAGAGATTGCCGCCGGAGGTGAGAAATGCGATTTATGAGTATGTCTTGACACAGGCGGAGCCCATCATCTTGACGATGCCGGATCGTTCGTGCAGCAAGACTCATCCTGCACGGCGTCAGAATGTTGGCTTGACGAGCCTGCACCATACTTGCAACAAGCCCCGAATCAAGGCGGGCTCACCATACCAAAATCTTGGCTTGACGATGGTGTCGAAGATGATAAGGAAGGAGGCGTTGCCAATCTATTACAATGTCAACAAATTCGCCGTTTGTCAATCGACAATGCAGATGATTTTCCGCGCTCCCGAGGACCTGGAAATTTTGGTCCTCCTGGGCGGGTGGCTTCAAGCGCTCCACCGCGCGGATATTAGGCGCATCGGTGTAATGAGCGTTGACACGTCGAGCGAGACGAGACTCCGTGCAGATGGTTGCCACCAGGAGTTCAGCACCGAGTGGGACTTGTTGTGCCGCGGCATCAGAGAAGTCATGATGGTCAGTCCAGTCGCCCTGGGCTCCGTGACGGCCTGGTTCACCGTGAAAGGACTCTCGTCGGTGCTGGAGCATCCCGTCGAGGCGGCGAGGGCCTTTTCAACGTCAGAGCATGGAATGAGGCAGTTCAAGCGGTCGTGTATGCAAGCGCCTGAGGCACCAAGGAGCGCATGTGGATGGGGACAGATTGCTCGCTCCGGACGCTGAAGGGAAGAAGTCGGACTTCATACCAGTGTCCGCAGATGTGCAGATACAAATATGTATGCAAATCGCAACCGCATGCACTGTAACGTCCGTGACATGTATCAGGACCTCCTCTTCGGTACGCCAGCCGCTTCAGCATGAAACAGAATAAGCATGAAACGCGGGCACCAACTCCGAACATGCAAACAAACTCCCTGGTGGGCTTTCTGTCCTTTCAACCGACCCTTTGACCTGATTATTGATCAAGTGTAGGTGAGAAGAGCTAGACGAGAGACACTATTGAACAACGTCCAATACATTGGTTCTAGCGCGTGGTGCTAGCCGATTCGCAGCGCTTAGGCCACGCCGTGAACCTTTCTCGGCGCGAGCGACTCCTTGCCCACGTTCATCCTCGAGGCTCATGTTCCACCACGTCTTGCAACGCACGAATCTCACGTTATTACGGTCGTGGTCGCCGTCTTTGGCCCTTGCCTGGTGCTGGTGCCAGTCCGCTCTTTCCTGGAGAACCAGCTGTACCGATACCACGTCGCAAATTACACCACTCCTTTAATACCCAAACAAACGCCGATAACAATACCGGACTTTGAGCTGCGCGAGACAAGAAAGCAAGATAGGATCTCCAGTGTCGCATCGGAGCACGGAGGGCGTGACAGGAGCAGGTTCTGTTCGTCTGGTTGTGCGACGGGTAGAAACAGCTCCACACGCACCAACGACGCACAGCAGCAGTGCAGTGGGCGTTTGGAGAGCGTGCGAACGGGCGCTGGGTTGGACGAGATCATCTTTCTTCACTACCAACGGTGATTTGGCGTGCAAGATATTAAATACTTGCGCGCTCAAGCAGACATAATCAGTTCTTCGGCGACATTCATCCACCCACACAAACATCATGCGCAGGTCAAGGTACACGATCGCGGCGATTCTTTCGCTTCCCGCGCTCTCAATCGCGGTCTCTCTTTCAGACTTTCCGCCGCAAGTGTCAAATCTCCCTTCGGCGTGTTCGACGTTATACACATCACAAATCAGTGGCTGCTCGGCCAGCGACTTCACGAGCAGCAGCGGGTGCAGCGATACCTGCATAACTGCTCTTGGCGCGTTGACACCCAAGATTCAGGCTGCGTGTGGCAATCATGGGATCAGTGGAGAGAATGTCATCGTGGCGTTTTTGGCGAATAGTGGACCGGAGAGTGTTTGCTCGAATGGAGCAGAAGTGTCTTCTATGTTGAGTGCAGCGAGTGCGAGCACGGCCGGCACTTCAACAGCGGCAAGTAGCTCTTCGTCACCCTCATCAACGAGCGATGATGATAGCTCACCAACCACTTCGACGAGCACGGCGAGCTCCACTGCCAGCTCCACAGCATCATCCACAACATCGACGCAGTCCACGAGCACACACACCTCCGCCGCAAATGGCGCAGCTGATTCGTCTGGCATCATCTACGACTCCGCAACTCCTACCGCCACCAGCTCTTCAGCCGACTCCACAACCTCAATACCCGCTCAATACAGTTATGCAGCCTCCCACGGCGGCAGTCCGTTCGACACGGCAACGAATCCCAGCAATGCTGGTGTTTCATCATTCTCTACTGCGCCGCTCGCACTGGTGGTTGCGATAGCCGCGATGACGCTCTTTGGCATACGATGACCAGCGGAGATAGCTGGGAGGGGACATACGCCCTGATCCTGAATGGACTCGAGGCAATGACACTCATTGGAGGCCTTTGTGCTCATATCTTTGCGACGCGTTGAGAGATACCCTGTTATGCATATTTGACGTTTGTTTGGGGATAGGGCCGGGAGGCTTAGCCCAGTCAGCCACCTCGCCGCCCAAGCATTACTTTGGGCAGGCTATTTCGAGGCTTTTGCTTCATCAATGTTAGCGGCATATGCATTGAAGTCGTGTTTGTGGAATGGATGGTGGGTGAACGGGAGGGCATGTAAGAGTAGTATGTACTAGATGCAATCAACGACGTTTCCTTATAGACTCCTGTTTTGGCGATAGCATGTCGGTTCGACGCTTTCCTGTTCGTCCCGGTCTTCCTGCAGCGGCGTTGCGGAACGCATGCTGAATCTATTGTTTTAACCTACATACTCCGTAAGCTCTCTTCACAATCCCCTTCAACCGCCGCCCACTGAACCATCCCGCGTTGACCCGCGTGCAGGCTGCAGCTCGCCAATTGCGCTGAATAAGCTTTCGTGGCAGGCACGGGCATAAAAGCGTGGTGATCCCGGTCTGCGCGAGCCAGCTCGCAAGCTCGTTGGTTGGGGCCGAGTGCGTCAGCGAGAAGCTCATTCCAGCGCAACTTTTCTGCGTTCGTCATTGTTCATTCTCACTCACCACCACCACATCAGATTCTCTGGTAGTTGAAAGGCGGCAGTGGCAATGGCGTTCAAAGCTGCGATGCGGCCATTAGGCCACATCAGCGGTGCGATGAGTCTGCAGAGAGGATTTGCGACAAGCTCATCGTCATCATCGTCAATTGCGAGGTCGCGATTGTTGAGGAGCTGTGCGCCGAAGCGATGCGCGGTGCAGGTGCCAAGACAGAGGTTCCAGCAGGTTTTGAGGAGATGGTATGCGGAGGTGTCGCCGGAGACGCAGAGGAAGGTCAAGAGAAAGGGGTGGAGATTCTTGAGATGGACGTGGAGGTTGACGTACTTGAGTGCGTTGGGTGGATTGGTGTGGGTGGGCTATGGCATTTACCAGGGCCGGACGCCGGCGGAGCAGGAGATGCCGGATCCGAATAAGAAGACGTTGGTTGTGCTTGGTATGCTTCCGGGAATGGGCTGAGTCTGAAAGGTGGAGGATATTGGCTAACTGTTTGATGGACAGGTACGGGATGGGGTTCTGTGAGTCTGCTCAAGAATCTGGATACTGAGAACTACAATGTCGTTGTCGTGTCACCACGCAATTACTTCCTCTTCACGCCGCTCCTGCCATCCTGCACCACCGGTACCATTGAGCACCGCAGTATCATGGAGCCGATTCGCAATTTTCTGCGCCACAAGAAGACCGCGGTCAAGTACTACGAGGCGGAGGCTACCAAGATCGATTACGAGAAGAAGGTCGTGTACATCAACGATGATTCTGAGATCAAGGGCTCGACATCTGCGACTGAGGTGCCGTTCGATATGTTGGTCGTTGGCGTCGGCGCTGAGAACGCGACTTTTGGTATTTCTGGTGTCCGAGAGCACGGTTGCTTTCTGAAAGAGGTCAATGATGCCCAGAAGATCAGGAAGAGAATCATGGACTGCTGCGAGACTGCGACCTTCAAAGATCAATCGCCGGAAGAAGTCAAGAGATTGCTGCACATGGTCGTGGTGGGTGGAGGTCCAACTGGTGTCGAGTTCGCCGGCGAGTTACAAGATTTCTTCGAACACGACCTACGCAAATGGATTCCCGAAATCAAAGACAATTTCCACGTCACTCTCGTCGAAGCCCTGCCCTCCGTCCTACCCTCCTTCTCCAAGAACCTCATCGACTACACCGAACAGACCTTTAAGGAAGAAACCATCGATATCCGAACCAAAACCATGGTCAAGAAAGTCACCGAAAAGTACATCGAAGCCGAATACACCGACGCATCTGGCAAGAAAGTCCTCGAACAAATCCCCTATGGCCTCCTCGTCTGGGCCACCGGCAACGCCCTCCGTCCCGTGGTCAAGGACCTCATGTCCCAGATCCCCGCGCAAAATGACTCTCGCCGCGGCCTCGCAGTGAACGAATACCTCGTCGTCAAAGGCACGGAAAACATCTGGGCCGTCGGTGACTGCGCCGTAGCGAACTACGCTCCCACCGCCCAAGTCGCAGCGCAAGAAGGTGGCTTCCTCGCACGGCTCTTCAACCAGATGGCGAAAACAGAGCAAATTGAGGACGAGCTGAAGCAGTTGAGTGTGCAGCAGGAGACGGCGAAGAGCAAAGAGGCGAGAGATGAGGCCTTGGGCAAGATCAAGGATTTGCAGAAGCGATTGAGGAGGGTCAAGTGTATGGGTCCGTTTGAGTACAGTCATCAGGGTTCGCTGGCGTATATTGGGAGCGAGAAGGCGGTGGCGGATATTAGTTGGTTTACGGGGAATTTGGCGACGGGAGGGCAGCTGACGTATTTCTTCTGGCGGTCGGCGTATTTGAGTATGTGCTTTAGCAGTAAGTTCTTGCCGTCTGGGAGATTTTGAGAATGTGGGTGATGCTGACTTTTTGATTTGCAGCGCGCAACAGGATTTTGGTCTTGATGGACTGGATCAAGTCGAGTATGTTTGGGCGGGATGTATCAAGGGAGTGAGAGTAGGAGGCTGCCTAGTCGATGCTGTGCTTGCTCTCCTTGCTCTCCTGGGTGTCCTGGATCTCTTGGATCTACCCGAGCGTACATCAGCTCGAAGCTCGGTTTTCCCATTATTGTGCATAGATGGATGAGCGACGGCATGGATAGACATACTGGGCTTGAGGCATGTATTGATACCGTATGGGTCTTATGATCGGCCTGTACTGATACGGGGTATGTGAATCAGGCACTGGCTCAGGCTGCTAAGTACATTTGTGTGGTAGAGATGCTGTGTGTATGATGCTGATCATTCTCGTCGAGCCTTTTGTTCAGGCCTCGTCAGCAAATTCGATTTTTGATGCGCCCCCAGCAAAGTGCCCTCATTCAAGTGCTCGGCACGCTGCAGTCCAACCTCCACCTCGAGCTTCGTGTACGCTTGCCACTAAGCAGAAGCAATGTCCCGCCTCGCCTCTGCCCTAGCCACCATTCACTCTCAATACTCGTCGCTAACGAGCATCCGGACCGTGTCCAGATCTTGCTGCAGACGCCTGCGCACCTCCTGATCAAGGCCACAGGGGTACGTCGCCATGCGCCGCTCGACCTCCTCAGCATATCCGCGAAATGCCTTCTCAATCTCCTCACGCGCCGCATCTTTGTTCGCAGTGGGGATGTCACACAAGAGGCTCTTCTCGTTGAAGACAGACCTTTGGCAATCACTGGCATCAGCCCACCTCGGATGTGTGGTACAGTGCTGGTACTTGAACTCATTGCCGTGGTAGACACTGAAGACGGCGTAGATGTTGGCAGGGCTGACGACCGAATAGAGGATTGAAGACTCGAGCTTGCGTGTCTGCTTCCACCACAGGACGGCTCTGTTGGGCTTGAGGTTGTTTTGTGAACCGGAAGAGTCGACGTATGTGAACTCAATGTGCAGCTTGATGTTCTGACGTGCGGCCTTCGGGACGGACTCGAGCCACCGGCGGACGGCATCAAGTCCTTCGGCATACTGTTGCTTGCTCGCATTTCCCCACTGGCCGACTCGGATATCTAAGAACGGGTCGAATTTGAAGCGGTTGATGGCGTAGAACAAGCCTATCGTCTCGCTGCGGATCTCTTTGCACGCCATTGTCAGCGCGAAGCAATCACGAGCTGCCTTGGCTGACTGTGCATCGGATTTTGCCGTCATCTGGCGCGTCGCGACCATATCGCTATCGATTTCGAGCTCGATTTGCGGATAGAGCGCTATTTCCGTGGCAGTCTTGAGGACCATTTCGTAGACGATGTTTCTCAGCTCAGCGGGGAGCTTCTTGAAAGGAGATTTGTCCATGATCGCGGTCGTGAGTGATGAGCTGGTTGACGCGCGAGAATTGTTTGGGATGGGGATGTGTTGAAGGTCAACTTTTGGAGTGCGTAGGTGTAGGAGATGAACGGAGAAGGAGCAGTTACAGACTCTCGAATGATGTGACGTAAGCTTCACTTCATAAGGAAGGCACGGCCAAGGTGCACGTGTGCCCAGAACGTTATTGCCGCATTCGACGTCCACAAGGACCATCATCCAGTTTCGCACGAGTACGAGGGCCATCACATCCCGATAAGCATATCCCTTCACCTAGAGCCAATTTCTGGTGATTTGGGTCGATGCAAGCAATCTATCAATTCCATTCAACCTCCCTCACTGTTGCCCGCGGTTCCCGCAGGATGAATCCATCTCTTCTACCCCTGTCAGATGCTAGCAGCTTTCGCCTGTTTCAGGCCTACCGACCACCTTCCACATAGTCTCACTCATCATTCTGAAGATTTTCTGCAGCGCACTCGACGTAGTGCTCGATGCTTGCGCTCTGAGCATCCAAAGTCCGTTTGACCTCCTCTTGCGCAGCGTTCGAGTCTGCCGCCGGGATGTCGAAGTGTATTCCCGAGCACAATAGCACCGCCTGTTGATGACAATTGGGACCAACAAAACCCCAGCTTCGTCGCGCAACCTCGAGTCTGAACATGGCGAAGATATTGGCCGGGTCCATGACAGCGTGGAGGATGGAGCGTTCGAGCTCTCTTGTTTGCTCCCACCAGTCCGCGGCACGGTCGAGCTGCACGGCGTAATCGACAGGCTCGAGCTGGATGTGCATTTTGATCGTCTTGGCAGCCGCTTGCGGTAGCAACTCGAGCCATTTTCGAAGGACGTGGAGCGCCCTACTATAGATGAGCTTGATTTCGCAGCTCCAAAATCGGGCTTGTCGACCTGGCTTGAATGGATAGAATTCGAATTCGCTGATAGCGAAGAACATTGCCAGCACCTCTGTTCGTATTTCTTTGCAGGCCAAAGCGCGAGTCGCCCACGCGTCCTCTGCCTTTGGCATTGTCTGATTCTTAATTCTCTGCCATTTTCGCTCTCTAATTGCACGTACTCAAGCCAGAACGATTGAGGGTCGTACAAGACCATTTCGTAGATAGGATTCCGCAGCTCTGCGGGTAGCTTTTTGAATGGTGATTTGTCCATGCAAGCGGTGCTGTGCGGAGCCCTAGCCTATTGACCCTGATCTCGCTCTATATCTGTATCAACGGGAGCGGCTCTTGCCTGTTTGCCTTCACAAAGGAAGCATAGAAAGAGCAGTCGGGATTAGTATCTTGTAGATTGAACTCGCATCTGCCATTATGGTCTGCTGGAACACCCTGTGTCCATCCGCGACCATCGGGCTGTCGTAATTATAATCCTGTCGCATCTGACTATCCATACACCCTTGTTACTCACCACCTGGCCATCGTCACATCGGCATACCCTCCCTCAACGCGGGCATGAAAACCAACACACCCAACCCCGTCACCACCTTAATCCCCCCACTCAACCACAACACCGCCGGCAACCCCCCCTGACTCCTCAACAACCACCCACTCATAATCGCGCCAGCCAACAACAACACCACCGACGCCGCCCTCCTATTCCTGCGCACATTACTCGTCGCAAACAGCTTGAAATCACCCATGAGATCGCAATACGTCGACGTCAGGACATTAACCGGCAGCTCGTTGAACCCTAATAATCGTGACGTCGCGATTTGCATCCCGGATTGGAAGGCCAAAGGTGGGATGAGAGACACGATGCGGATGTTGTCGATGACGGATGCTGGGTCCCGCTCATTTGGGGCTGTGCCACGCGGGTTTTGGGGTATGATGTCTTTTGGTTGAGCTATGCCTGCGGAAATGATGATGAGGAGGCCTTGGATGAGGAAGAGCGAGGCTTCCCATAGGCGGTTGCGGTTGGGGCCTTCGGGGGTAATGAGTTTGGAGATTCTGAAGGTGAAGAAGGCGCCGATGAGGAAGGTGGCGATGGAGACGAGGGTTGTGAGCCAGGCGTGCGGGTTCTGGGGGAGTCCTGCTGTTGAGAGGCCGAGGATGACGGTGTTTCCTGCGGTGTCTGGTTAGTAATGGATGAGAGGATTGGTATGCGAGGGGAGGGTGGATCACCGGTCTGCATTCCGATGAACATGCCCCAGTTCCTGAAACTTGCTGCGTCGACTAGTCCTGTCACCAGGCTCATGGCTAGCAGTGGTAGGTCGCCATGGTCCTTGGTTACTGGTCCAAGCAGGTGTGCTCGGGAGAAGAAGCCTGCTGCTCGGGGTACTGGGTGTTTCTCTGGATCGCTAAGGCCAGTGTCGAATGTGTTTTCATGTGCGCTGTTGTCGACTGCATTTGGTGATGGGACGGATCCGGGCGCCTTGGGCATGGCCTCGTGTGGTGAGCTGTCGTTTGCACTGTACTGGTCGTGTAGCTCGTTCCTCTCCGTAAATACTGTATCGCGGTCCTGTGATTGCCCGAAAATCTCCAGACTCAATCTAAACTCCATGCCGAACCTTGGGAGGAACAAGCTCAAACAGGAAGGCACGTCGGTCAGCTAAGTCCTTCACGAATCTCGTCTGCTCTCATCATCTTTTGTTCGAACACAGTCGCGTCAACATGGATTTTGCCAACCTGGAATCTGTGTGAGGAATACAAACAAACCGAAAGGAAACTTAGCGAGCGCCTTTCGCGGCCCGGGCGGCTTACTTATCGCGCAATCCGCTGCTGAGAAAAAGCAGCTTTTCCTATCAGCAGTAGAGATCCTAATAACGTGCTGAAAGACCAATTCCATCCTGTCATTATGCGTCACAAAGCCCTTGGAGCGGCGAGCGGTGCGACGATCCGGTCCTGCAACAACCTGTTCCGTCCAGTGGTCAACTTCACCTATCAGTAGCTCTAACTTGCAAGTCGTGAGATTCCACCATTCCCGCCATTCCCGCGGACTTTTTCGGGCCGCCAGCAAGAGGTGCGAATGAGGCAGACGCAAGTTCGTTGCTTGCGTTGAAGATGTCTACTTATCGGAAGGCAAGAGACGAAAGTGCACGCCTGGCCACGTTGTACCTTGTGCCAGTCTCGTTACGAAGCGCGAAGCGATGCCCGAGACGAGATGCCCGCGTTTGAGACACATGGTCGTGATCACGAACACTTCGGCCTCGCATCACCAAAACAAAAGCAGCGCTGCTATTGGCTGCCAGAGCCTCGATCAACCAGCAGCTCGAATCGCTTCTTTGGGTGCAGCTTGCACTCTGCTACGGTGTCTTGTCCACCGCGTCTAGCTTTTAGCAGCCAGGGTTTACGAGAATTCAGAGACACTCGGGATTCAATGGCTGGCCACGATTGGACGATTGCCATCTCCGAGTGTACCATTCGAGGTGATGAGACACCTGATATGCTAAGGACGATTCAGACCTGCGATCGCGACCACACTTGACACTAATAAAGACATTGTGCCACACAGTCTCTGCCTACTAGTATGGCGCAGCCGCGGAATAGCTGCCAAGTCTCACCACCACCACAACCGTTTGAACCGCACAGTCCTTCCAACACCACCGTGCCAATGTGCCATTCCTCAAGCTTGCCACTACCACCACCTCCTCCATAGCCTATAGATAAGCACCACAATGCACCTCCTCGCCCTCCTCCTGGCCATAACGGCCACCACCACAGCACAGATGCACAATACTTACTGCCACAAAGCCGACTGGCCGGGCCCAGATACCTGCCTCTCCACCGTAGCCCCGAACTGCTCGCAAGAATGTAAGGGCGTGGTTAGTCCAGACTCCATAGAAGGCGCAACCCCATGGCGGCCGAGCTGGCTCGCTGATGTCGAGGTGGATACTAGTGCAACACGAGCCGTTATACTGCTTGGGCGGATCCTGCGGGTTGTGACTGTTATTGCGGGTAGCTGAAGGCGGATTGAGGGTGGCTGTTGGGAAATAGGGGGTGAAGAGGGTGGTCGGAGGCTTGTGGTGAGGGAGATGAAGATGGAGATTTGGAGTTCCCTGGGTGCCCTGTCTACTGTAGTTCTGCAGGCGAGAGCAAGGGACGAGCGCTTGTGTGGTTGTCGAGGAGAAAATATGGAGAGCTGAATCCCGTCTCCCGCGTGGGTGCTTGAACTTCAGGAGGAGCTTTTGGGATAGCCATCAGGCAACGCGTAGTGTGATACGATGTGTTGCAGGAGCTGCCTTGAGGCTGAAGGCTGCCAGCCATGTCCCTGGTGGCATGATTGCGCCGAATTGCCTGATAAAAGCCGGTAGCCCTTGTGGAGGCCATGGCGCGTGACTCATCAGTCCTTTACCAGAGAAGCGTGTCAACGCGAGACTGAGCCACCCAAGACACGAGTCCATACATGTAGCATTGACAGAGGAAGAGGGCAGCTGTCGTAGTCGTGACGCCCCTCGGCCCCAGACACGACCCCTGTCGATCTACTACGCGTCACACGCTTCTGACGTTGCCATGCTGCAGCTACGTGCTATTCTTGCTCTTTGACCCCGTCGCATCTCCCTACACGTCTAGGAAATATTAATAATTGCTGCTTGAGCGTCGACGGAGTCGCGATACTGTCGTTATAATTGCGATCGCAGAATTGGGCGCGATCCGAGCGAGCGACGGTCGTTTGTGCAGCGGCAGAAACAAGGCGGCTGGAGCAGCAAGCAAGAAAGCAGGCTGCGAGTCCAATTTTGGCGACATTTGTGTATTCTTTGTCTGTGGGGAGAAAGGCATCAGCACTTTTCGCCGCAGATCGCAAGAGCTACAGACAGAAGCGCAAGAAGAGGCAAACAGGACCACAACCAGCTCCCAGGAGCGTCGAGTCAGCCGGGCATGGCTTCCAACCAATACTACCAACCGCACTATCACTACGCACACAATCAGAACCAGAGCTATGCGCCTTCGTACCACACCAACGACCCCGATCCCTACGGCGACGTTGCGCATCCCCTCAGTCGATACAGCAGCCAGAACGACGTGCCCGTCTCCCCCGTGGCAGCCACCCCTTACGATGACCGATCGCCGCACTCACATCCCCCGTTCGGCGACCCGTCAGACCCATACGCCCATCACGCGCCACACTACGGCTACGGCGGCAGTGGGGGACGGCTCGGAGAAGATGGCGATCCATACGACGACGCAGATGCAATCCCAATGAACGGGAGGAAGAAGCACGAAAGCACCACCACGATCGCACCTATCCTCCCTCACAGCCAGAGTCAACGCCTAGAAATCAGCGACGACGATTTCATACGCGACGCAGATCCGCGCAAACAGTCACGACGGCACTCGGATGGTCCACCAGGCTTCAAAGACCGCTTCCTCAGCGGCCGCATAACCTGGGTCGTCTACACCCTCACCCTAATCCAACTCATCGTCTTCATTGCCGAAATCGCCAAAAACGCCGTCCTTACCAAATCTCCCATCGAAATCCATCCCTCCTTCAACCCCATGATCGGGCCCTCCCCCTACGTCCTCATCAACATGGGCTCCCGCTACCAACCCTGCATGCACAGCATGCCCAACGTGCAGAACGAAACCGTCGACATCGCCTGGCCCTGTCCAAACACCACCTCCACCACCTCCGGCAGCACGTGCACCCTCTCCCAGCTCTGCGGCATGGGCGGCGTGCCGAACCCACATATCGGAGGAAGCCTGTCCGACAAACCTGCGCCAGATCAATGGTGGCGCTTCATAGTCCCGATCTTCCTCCACGCGGGCATCATCCACATCGGCTTCAACCTCCTCCTCCAAATGACGCTAGGCCGGGACGTCGAACGACTCATCGGCAGCTTCCGCTTCGCCGTCGTCTACTTCGCCGCCGGCATCTTCGGCTTCGTGCTCGGCGGCAACTTCGCAGCAACAGGCATAGCATCCTGCGGCTGCTCCGGGTCGCTGTTCGGCATCCTCGCCATCACCCTGCTCGACCTCCTCTACACCTGGAAACAGCGCGCGTCACCCATCAAAGACTTGCTCTTCATTCTCGTGGACGTAATCATAGCTTTCGTGCTGGGGTTACTACCCGGCCTCGATAATTTCAGCCACATAGGTGGTTTCCTCATGGGCCTCGTACTAGGCGTCTGCATCCTCCGTTCCCCGACCTCCTTCTCCCGCAAATCTCCCACGCAACAACCAGTCCGGTACTCCGGCATCTCACGCCCCTCCCCCACCAGCGACACCCGCGACGCCGGCCTGATCGGCTTCGTCAAATCCCCTATCCACTTCTTCCGAGACCGCAAAGCCGCCTGGTGGCTCTGGTGGCTCGTGCGCGCCGCCGCTCTGATGGGGTGCTTGATAGGTTTCGTGCTGCTGCTGAAGAATTTCTACGAGTGGAGACGGACGTGTGGGTGGTGTAGGTATTTGAGTTGCTTGGATGTCAAGGTCGGCGGGCAGAATTGGTGCGATGTTGGGGAGTTGAATATTCAGACTACGAGTTCAAATTCGTCGACGGGGAGTGGGAGTGAGAGGAGGGGGTTGGGGTTGGGGTGGGGAGGAGAGGGCGGAAGGCTTTGGTGAGAGGTGGTGGTGTCGTTGGTGGTGCGTGGTTTTCTTTTTTTGTTTGTTGTGGTTTCTTTGAAGTCTGTGAAGCGTTCTAGCGAGCGGCTGGCATGGTTTGGGCGAGGTGCATGCATGGGTATAGGTTGGGTGCCCAGGTTGGGCATGGGATGGATGAGGCATAATCACGGCAGGACGTAGTGACCCGTACGTGAACGGTCTACTAGTAAGGTATTTTATTAAGCACCATTTCCAATGCGCACATGGACTATTCTCACTTCCCCAAACCGTCAGTATTCCTGCAAGCGGAAGATGGCAAAGCGACCTCGTGTTTCATGCACTGGCATGATTCGGCCGGCACACTCATCATCGATACCACCTCATTCCTCGCCCGGACGCCATTAACACAATGATTCGCGCCCCTGCTCGAAGGTCGATCTGCTGAGGAGGCGTGTTTGACTTGGTATCTGGCTCTGGCTTTCCAGCGAATTACCGACGTTGGCGGGAAGCATGTTCTAACTGTTGCTTGCGAAGAGTTGTACGGATCGGGTGGGGAGATGGCTTCAGCAGATGCGCGGGTACGCTTGCCGTTTTCGCGCTGCAGAGTATTCTGGGCTTGGCGGGTTTTGTTATGGATTATCGGTTTGAAATGGTCGACGAGGGCGCGTGTCTACTCGAGTGGTCTGCCTTCCGGAGGGGCCCTCGCTGCAGTCGTAGTCCCGGGATACTGCACGCGGAATAGAAGTGATTTTCTCCATGGCCTCGTTTCGAAACGCACGACTCCCTAGGGCACCGTCATCGCCATTGTTGTGGAGCAGTTGGGCTAGAACCTGTTGTACGCTTCTGACCAGCGGCTCGCCGGCTTCGATCAGGGAATATGACAGTGGGCGGCGCGAGCAATTTCTGAAATGTTCAAGCGCGAGCGAACCGTGAGCTGTCATGGAGATAGAGCCCTGTATACTCGAGGTAGGTAGGGAAAAGGTATCGCTTACCTCTGGTCTTGAGGGACGTCAGGAGCGGCCAGGTAGACGTAACAAACGACTGTATTAGTGTAGCAAGTGGTGGATGCGGTGGCGATTGATTCTTGTGACTCTGCGCTGCTTGTTTCATCGATATAACTGGACGTGAGCGGATCAGTGCAATTGAGGGTAGTTTTCAACGTGTGGCACCTATAGGTGTTGATCCAGATCTGTTTGCGCTAGTAATCCAGGTAGCCCTGCTCCTCGCAATTCGTCCGCTTGACACTGGCCGCAAAAGCCCTTGGCCTTCCGCGTACTATAATGATCTGGGTCTGGCGCGTCTCTGCAGCCAAACGACCGTAAAAATCATGACTTCTCCTCTTGCAACCTGCTTTGATAGTCCTTACATGTCGCGCCATACAATCAATCGAACCCTGTCAAATGGGATTCGGACACAAAAAGAGAAAGAATCCAACGCACAACGAGATCAAAAGGAGAGTCCCATAGAGCCAGAACAGCAAAAGGAAACGCTCGCCAACATCGAATCACCCGCCACCACACCCTCTTTCGAGGACTGGGCTCCTAGGAGCCTGCAATCATAGTATTTCAACTACAACACCCGCCAGCATAGACCAAGACCTTCTCCGTCTTAGCAAGACAACCCCTTGAAGACAATTTGTGTCTCAAGGAATTGCCCGCTCTAGAGATGTGGTACTGACTCTTGATTCCGACGACAGCTAAAGCGCTCTCTTTTTGTTCTGTCTGTCTTCTCGGCAGTGTAAATGGGGGAGGCAAAGCGCACTACTAATCTGTTAGCTTGGGTTCGAACGCAAGTTTGAGGGGATTAGAGGGAGGTGTGGTTAACCACTAGGTTATGGGTGCTTACCGCGTTTGCGTACTTGCTGTTGTTTGGGAAAATGGGAGCGGGTTTGCGGTTATATATGGTAATTAAGGGAGCCGGAGAGGAGCCGCAAGGCAGTCGGGTTGAGTTCTCGATGTTGCCTTGCGTTTCTGCTCGATGGCTACGGGCGTCACGGTCTATACGCCTTGCTCGATCGGGAACAAGGAGGCTTCGTAGTGCTTGCTTGGACCAGGACATTTTTATCCATCCTCGGGCGATTGCACCGGCTGCACATGGCTCTCGCACGTCTCTCCTACGTCTCAGGGCATCGGAAGGCGCACTAAAGGATTAATCGCTGCTGAGGGATATCCGGCAAAAGCACAGTAAACAACGATCCTGCATTGACAGCTACTACGAGTGCAACTCCGTATTTGCTAAGCGGTGAAGCGATGATTTGGGTTGGGATGTTAGTAGAGTATTGCTTCGGAGGTTTGGTTCTGTACATTCAAAAATTCCTATGCTGTAGACGGCATTCATTATGTCAAACGGCTACCCATAGAAGGGACGTACTAAGCTCTGTATCGAACAAAGATCGCGTACGCACTTCAGCCTGTCCCAGTGTATTGAGGCATCGCGCCCTTTGCAAAACTCCAACAACTCGGCCTGTTGCTGCAACGAGCACTGCTGTAAATGCGAGTACTGCAAATCCTAGACCAAGATAGAGGAGGGAGGCGTAGAATTAAGGGTATAGAAGATGGACTTAGGGTAGAGGTGTTGCTCGAAGTGTAGACACCCCTAGCGCCAAGCCAAAACAATACACACATGCACAACACTACTTTTTAAAATACTATTAGAACACGCGTGAAGCACGTGTTAACTTGTATAGCTCGCTCTGCTAATTCGATTAATACTACTCTTGTTATTTTATTAATAAGCGCTACCTTACTATTACTATTACTATAAATTCGACGCGTTCTAGTTATAATTTAAATAGTAAAGCTATACTATAACTATCTACAATTAACACAAACAATCTCTTAGAATATACTCTATAACTACTAGAATACTATAATAATATAAATTAATTTGTAGATATCTATAAAGTAGTAGCCTACGCGCTAATTTGTAACCTTACTACTCTTATTAACAAACATGCCTAGAAAGTCGAATTCTAGTTTATAATAGCTATAGGCAAAAGCCTTTAAGTAATTAGAGACAAGACAAAATAGACTAGACAAACTATTATAATAGAAGTTACTATAATTATCTACTCTATAAGTAATATCTATAGAGAAGAGTTAACCTATACTAATATCTAAATAATAGTAGCTAAGTAGCTCTAATAATATCTTCTTTCTACTACTTCTTCTATAAATAGCTAACTAATTACTAATATACAACTATAAGCCTATAAGCTAGTAATCTACCTATTTGATAAATCTAAAATTAGAGTATTCTATAAATATAATAGCTAACTCTTTAAGCTTAAAGAAAATATTAATAAAGGGATATAATTATACTAAAGCTTAGTAAGAGTAGTAGTAGCTAAATAACTACTATCTATAGATATTAAAGCATACTTTAATAACTCTAATAAGATATAGTACTTTATTTAGAAGTATATAGTATTTTAATTACTAAAAGTATAGATATATAGAAACTTAGTACTATAAACTACTATAGTATGCTATCTATAGAGAGAGCTATAAGAGAAGTAATTATTAGAGTCTATTTACTAAGTATATTATTTACTAAGAAGACTATACTTCCTAGAATAATAGATGCTTAGTAAGAAAGAAAGAAAGAAAGATATAAGGCAAATAAAAGACGCATACTATTACTACTTAAGTATCTTAAACTCTATTCTTATTAGCTAATAAACTATAATCGTTTTAGTTAAGATATAGCTAGCTCTACTTCTATAAGTTTACTAGTTAAATTATATAGCTAAATATATTAACTAAATTTAGATAAATAATAATAAAGGCATATAGACTAGACGCCTCTTAATTCTACTAACTTTTATCTATTCTTACTACTAATTGCAATATATATAACTTGTTACTATCTATTTAAGAGCTAGGCTATTACTAGAAGCCTATATAATACTACTAAGCATTTTATTAAGATTTATAAGAACTTATAGAAGCCTCCTATATAAGTAGTAATATATCTAGTAACTATTTTAGCCTAGCTAACTCTAATAGGCAACCTACGTACGCTACTATATGTTAATAACTAACTAGTAGAGTAATATGTACTAAATACCTTAGTATGTATATAGTTAACTCTAAGAGGTTAGCGTAGATAGTATTCTTTAGATAAGTATATAAAGAGGAAGAAGTACTAATTAGTTCTAATAAATAACAAGAGTTTAATAATAGTTAATTCTAATTAGTTAATTGCTAACATAAGTTAAATATAGTCTAAATAAGTCTATTCTATGCCTCTATATATAGTAATACAAGTGTGTTAGTAAAGCGTAGCTTCTTCCTTTTTATAAGTAGTAAGATGCTTACTTCTTACTATAAGTAGTAAGGTGCTTACTTCTTACTATAAGTAGTAAGGTGCTTACTTCTTACTATAAGTTGCATAGCTAACTTACTATCTATATACCTATATAATAAGTAAGACAACTAGTAGAGCTATCTAGCGCTATAGTAGCTTAGTTTATAATACTATCTCTCTCTTCTAGTATAGCGTCCTTACTATTATATAACTTCCTAGATTAGTTACCTATAATCTAAGCTTTTTATTATTCTTTAAAGGATAGTATAGCTTCTATAGCTACATATAAACGCTCTATCTAATACTACTATATTCTCTAAAATCTAGTTATTATTATATCTTCTTATAACTATTATTAATTCTACTATAAGAGGTGTATTTTTATTGTAGACCTATTACTTATACCTTACGTAGAGTATATTTATTATAGTTAGTTCTGCGTATCTAGTTTGCTAGCCTCTCTTAACTATATAGAGAACGCGCTTATTACTATAATTAAAGCAGACAAGTTAGATATTAAGAAGAAGGAATCTCTTCTTATATTAGTCCTTAAGGATTTCTAATAAGCTAAGTATTGTCTAGACTAGAATAAGAGGTTACTAGATACTAATAATAATAGGTTATAGAGAAAACTAGAGTATATACTTTAGAATATTCTTCTAGATAGTTCTAGTAGTCTTTCTATAAAGGATGCTCTCTTAGACAACTTGCTTTTTTACTTAGTTAGCATAGACTCTCTCTTCTAATAAGATATAGAGTTAGTTTCTATTAGTAGCGCGAGCGCTAGAGATTCCTTAGGTTATACTTAAGAAGCATATATTTATAAGTTTTTCTTCTTAGTTATAGCAAGAAAATAAGATATGTAAGTTATAATATGTTTCTTATTTCCTAGCTATACTTTTTGTTTTTCTAATATTATCTAGGTCTAGGTTTAATTCTTTTCTTAGAATTCCTAGATTTTCTTCTAGTAGTTAGTTATGTGACTTTTTAGTTCCTAGGTATTTTCTAAATCTAGATATTCTTTCTATTTAACTAGGTACT